>JASVEL010013473.1:0-159617 GCA_032618575.1 Nicotiana noctiflora | reverse complement strand
AATAGTGAAGATGATGCATGACAAAAATATTCTTGAGCGGAGTTTTACACCCGGAGATATGGTATTGCTTTACAATTCAAGATTGAGGTTATTTCCATGCAAATTAAAGTCAAGATGGTCACCATTTTGTGTGGTAGAGATTCACCTCCACTGGTGCAGTAGAGATTGCTGCAGAAAATGACCCTCGCACGTTCAAAGCCAATGGGCATATGTTAAATATTATGTGGGAATGGATGAAGCAAAAGTATTGTCAGTGACTCATTTACCCGAGCCACCAATGTTGAGCGAGCTTTAAGTGCAATGAGCTACGTCATGTCGTGACGTTAAACCAGACACTTCATGGGAGGCAACCCATCGTAATGTTGTATTTTTTCCGAAAATTTCAATCAAATTTTGTCCAAGCCATCATAGTTTTATTGTTGTTATACATAGATATAGTTACTATGCATTTTTCTTGGTTATAAATTAATAAAAAATTGAATAATATTTGATTGAAGTTATAAAAGATATTTGAAAGTGCAAATAATATTCAAATTGACGTTGAAAACTTGGAGTGAAAAAAAGGAGTGAGATAATTGATAGTAGGCTAGGAATCCGTATTTGGCTATATTTTATACTTTAATTACTGCACTTTGAATGTATTTGAGGATAATTATTAGTACTTGGTACTTATTATGTGTGTGATGCTGTTTAGGATGTGATTTCGAGTAAAAAAGTAAGTTTGGAGCTAAAATAGATAAATTTAGAACTTTGAAGTCTGAGTAAAAAATCTAACATTGGAGGTTCATATTATGTTTATGGACTTGTTAGTGCAGTTGGACGGGGTCCCGTGCGGCTCATATGAGTTTCGGACCACCTGAAGTTAAGACTGATATTGCTGATATGCTGGTTCTAGTTTCCATTTTTGTGAATGCATATGTGGTATCGTGTTTGCATAAAATAAATAAGAGGATGAAAAATTTTGATCTTTGCGTTCATGACTATATGGTCGGGTTAGCAAAGGTTGAAGAACTCTGGCCATAGCGTTCAAGTTCACTGGCTCGCACTTAGGTCGGGGGGGGGGGGGGGGTCAACTGGTCCATTACCCTTCGCATTTGCAATAACCTGGCTGTGTTCGCATAACTTGGGGTCAGAAAAGCCTTCGCGTTAACGAGGCTTGCTTCGCGTTCGCGAAGTTCATTTTTCTGACTCTTGGCATTTATGCGTTCGCGATCGTGAGGCCTCTTTTGCGATCGCGAAGAAGGGACCATTGGGCAGAAACAAGATTTAAATCAAGACTTAGGCTCATTTTCTCTCATTTCACTTTGGGTTGTCCAATTTTGGAGCTCTTGGAGAGGAATTTTACACCTAGAATTTTAAGGTAAATGATTTCTACTTAATGTGAGTTTAATACATAGATTATGGGTAGATGTTAACATGTAAAATTATGAAAATTATAGGATTTGTTTGAAAATTTTAGGTTTTGGTAAAAATGGTATTAGACCACGAAAATAATTACAGAATGGAGTAGAAATTACATATTTAATTCGTGAGGTTATGAGTAATATTTATTTGCAAAAATTTCTGGAATCCGGGTACGTGAGCTTAGGGATGAATTTTAGGAACCTTCCAAATTAGGTTGGGTAATTACTCTAATAGCTAAATTGTAAAATTTTAAGCATATATTGATTAGTTGTACAACCTTTGGCTAGTTTCAGATTGCTCGTTTGAAGCTATTCGTGGACCTAAAACTAGACTTGGAAATAAATTAAGTCTTTTGCCTAACCTTGTAAGAAAGAATTATCCCCGTACGTATTTTAAATAATTATTTTCTAATTGGGTGCTATATATGCACGATGTGAGGAAAGTCCGTACGTAGTTAAAATCATGCTTATGTCCAGATAGACTTAGGACCTTACCATGCAGTACCTGTATTATTTGCACCAAACTTGTTGGTTTAATTATTTGAATTTATAACTGAAATTGGATAAGTGATTTTGTGAGCCCGAGCTACATTACCTTGAGTTTTGGCGGAATACATGATTGTTAGCGAAAATTATGCCTTCTTTGAGTATTATTGCAATGTAGTAGTCATTGATCGGAGTTTGTAGAGATTCTCTATTCCTGTGGATCGGGCTGAAGGTCTCGTCGGAATATTGAATGCATTTATAATTTGCGTCGGTCGACCCTCAATAATGTATACACTATTCTGGATCGGATAATACGACCTCGACATAAATCATGCATGATGTTACTAGGACTCGATTATATTTGGCATCTCTTTCTTAACTTGGGAGTCGAATAATTATTTGGTGGTGTTTACATGATAAATTGGCATGTGATACTTGGGGTTTAAAATTGATATTATGTTAAAGAATTATTATTTATCATTTTTTATTCCATTATTACTTTAAATTTCATGCCTATTTATAAGTTGACCTCTAGTAAGTATTGATGTCGACCCCTCGTTACTACTTCTTCGAGGTTATACTAGATACTTATTGAGTATATATTATTTACGTACTCACACTACACTTTTGCACAAATTATGCAAGCACCGAGTTAGGTATATCTGGTGTCTGTCCAGGTGCGCATCTGCATTACCCGAAGGCATAAGTGGTGATCTGCTTTTCATGCTCTGATCTGCAGAACTGGAGCCTCCTCTTGTTGTATTTATTATTTCTGTCTATTTTGCTTCAAACATTAGTTTTAGGATTTTTTGTATATTCTACTAGATTGCTCGTGCATTTGTAATACTGGGTATTGGGAGTTACTAGTAGATACTTCTGATCTTGTCTATTAATATCACCATTTCACTTGTTTGTTTTATTTTATATTTCACATCACCATGGTTAATTATTACTGGTTTCTTGTTAAATAGAATTCATGGCATTAAAAAAAATAAAAAATAAACTAGATAGTTCACCGTTGGCTTGCCTAACTATGACATTGGGCGCCATCATGATCTATAATAAGAATTGGGTCGTGACATTATTATTGTGTATCCTCGTCCGCCCTTTAAGCATGTTATCCCATTTATTTGACAATCACATTACATGGATAACCCCTTTGTTGGAACTGACCATATGTTTGAATCTTTTACCTTTATTGATCACTTGAAATTACTATGAACTTCTTAAAAACTAATTAGATGTATGGTTGAATTTTTGAGCGGAACTAAAAAAATGAAAAAATGTACATATGTTCAGAAAATTGTGAAAGTCACGTGTAAGGAATTGAAAAAATAGTGAATTTGCTAGAGGAAAAAAAAAACAGAAACTTGAAAAGAAAAAAAGAAATAATCTGTGTATTTATTAAAAAAATTGATTCCTTGTGAGTGGTAGTTCTCATTTTCTTTGTGCTTAAGGAATATGGAGCTTGATGCTATTACCTTGTGAATGTTGGAATTTGGTTAAACATAAGTGTGAGGTTTGACTTGATAATGTACATGTATTAAAGTACTAAGGGAGATGTAGTCACTATATCCAAATATTTCCTACCCATCCCACAACCTACATTACAACCAAATAAAGTCCTACTTGATCTTTAACTAAGTTAACTCGAATTAGTAGAGTATTACATTACGGACAAACCTATGGTACGTCTTCTGTGGCATATGAATCTTAATTCTGAGAGTGAATGAATTCTTTCTATCTTGAATTTCTATTTGTTTTTGAATTCTATTGTGTGTGAAACTACTCTCTATTGTTTGTGTGAGGGCACACGACTTGTGAATGAAAGGGAATGTCTTTGCCTCTGTGTTAGAATAAGTGATCAGGTTTTTGAAAATACGTGGTGCTTGCGAGTCTTGAGGCTAGGATATTACGGTATAGTGCTTAGTCTACTTTAATTATTGTTGACAGGATGAGTTAGGTGAGTTGCTTGAAAATGTCATCTCTAATTTAAGTGTTGGGTGTTGATGGTAGGCTAGGAACTCGTATTTTGGTTATATTTTACACTCTAATTACTATACTTTAAATGTATCTGAGCTTAATTATTGGTACTTGGTACTTATTATGTGTGTTATGTTGTATATGATGTTATTTCGAGTAAAGAAGCAAGTTTGGAGCTAAAATAGATATTTTGGAGCTTTAAAGTATGAGTAAAAGCCCAAAAAGTTAAGCCGAGATCACATTTTGGGGTCGAGGACCAAGTTTGAATATTGTCAAAAAAAAAAAAGATTACTCAGAGAAAAATGCACTACCACCCCACGTCGTGCGCCGCAGGGCGATGAGTGCTAGTGCAAAACTCTTGCAGAGTGTAAAACATAGGCCTATGAACTTTCTTGTTAACGCGATGCATGGTGCATATCCCGGGGCATCTAGTGTAATTTTTCGTCCAACTTTTTCACTTCGACTCAGAGAAAGTAGTTTCATTCGGGCCCATTCTTACATGCTATAGATACACCAAAAATGTGATTTTTAGAGCACTTTTGACCTTTGGAAGACTGGAAGAACTTTGGAGACTTTGAGGCACAAAGATTCCTCATTCCCTCCTCAACTCAACACCCGAGTTTGGATTGAATTCATATTTTTTTATTCTTCAACTCTATGTGTGATAACTTTCTCCATGATTATGGAGTAGTTTACTTTCGGGTTTGACGGAAGTGTTATTTTGATTGATATTTTGTGAATTTTAATTGTAGCATTTTGCATGAATTCGTTTATGGCGCTTTGAATTGATTGTAGTTTTGTTCACCGAGTTATGTAATTGAAAGAGGATTTTTTAGGTGATTATCTTTGCACTATTTCATTGGTTTAATTCAGCGATTCTTTTAAGTAATCGAAAGAATTTGTTGAATTAGGATTAAATTAAGTTAGGAGAATATTCGAGAGACGTTTTCCTAAGGACTAGTCCATTAGTTTGTTCTTGCATATCTTCACAACACATCTATATTAGTTTACCTTGTAAAATTAAGATTTAATCGAGAGAGGAGTCTTGGCTATACGATTGAAGTAATCATCGAGTGAATTTGTGAGAATTATTAGAACATTAGAGGGAATTGAATTGAAGTTAGATCCCAAATAACAATCTTATACGTATCTAGTCACGACCCTTATTTTGGCTTTATTCAGTATTGCTCAAATCTTGTCTTTTCGTGATCAACTATTAATTATTATAGTTTTAATAATTACTTTAATTCATAATCATTCCGACCAAAATATTAATCATTATGAATAGTAATAACTCATAAATTATTTGAATATTATTTAAAATATAATTTTCATGAAGACGATAATTATATTATAATGACTATCTTTGACTAGCAAGTATAAATTGTATTAGTATGTTTTGCGCTTATCAATAATTTTGAATAGTCATATGTGTCAAAATAAAATACCGGAATAGGAGAACCGGAGTATAGATCGAAAAAGTAAAGTTGTCTATACTATAGGGCAATTTTACCTTTTTAAATGTGCAAACTTTTGTTTAAAAAATAATGCACGAATTCACATAAAAAAAAAATATACGTGTCAGATACAGGGAGTAGGTTCACCGGCTCTCAACGGAGTTAATATAAACCCGAGTTTATTAAAGCGGGTCAATGATTTGCCTCGCTGAACCGCTCCTCTCGGGATCTCACGCTTTCTTCTTTCTAGGGTTTTTGCTAGGTTTTAAAAAATTCCCAAATTTGATTTTTTTCAGTCTGAGTTGAGCTGAAGCTTTTTCTGGCTACAAAACCATAGACTTTATTACGGGTAAGCCCTCAAAATTTGTGCAATTTGATTCACACATCTCGTTAGATTGATTCAGTTCTTTGTGCACTGTTTTTAAATCTTCTTCATACCGTTAAAGATGCAAGATTGATGACGGGGTTCTACTGAAAAAAGTGAAAAACTTACATTTCTTGAAACTTTTGGGGGAATTAAATTTTTGAGAAATTGAGGGACTTTAGGTTTTGTATACTGTTAAAAAACTGAAGATTGCTGAAAAATGCATTTCTAGAAATTTTGGGGAAATTGTGATATTTTAGGGAATTTTGAGTTCTGAGTTATGTGAAAGAGACTAGGGTATTTTATACTGTTTGAATCTTCTTTTTACTGTTAAAAATTGAAGTGAGTTCTACTGAAACATACATCTTCGGAAAGTGTTGGGCCAGTGGTGATATTTTTGGGAAATTTGAGCTCTGAGTTTTGCGAGAGAGACTAGGTTTTATATACTGTTCGAAACCTTATTATGCTGTTAATGATTGAAGACTGAAGGTGGTTTTCTATTGAAGAGTACATTTCTGGAATGTATTTGTGAAGTGGTGATATTTTTGGGAATTTTGAGTTCTGAGTTATGTGAGAGAGTCTTGGATTGTGTATACTGTCTGACGCTTCTTTATACTCTTAGAAGATTGAAGATTGAAGGTGGGGTTCTGCTGAAAAATACATTTCTAGAAGATTTTGGGAACTTGCTGATAATTTGGAAAGTTGAGTTTGAGTTAAGTAATATGAGGTTTTGAATATGAACGATGGAGGCGGGGAGAATGTGGAAGACAGTGGCAAAAAGAAGAATTCAGGGGTCAATGCATTTTCCCAGGCTATTGCTAGAATTGCCATTGCACAGATATGTGAGAGTGTAGGGTTTCAGGGTTTTCAGCATTCTGCATTGGATGCGCTCTCAGATGTGGCAGTCCGGTACGTTCAAGAAGTAGGGAAGACAGCTGATTTGTATGCGAATTTAGCTGGCAGGAGTCAGGGAAATGTGTTTGATGTGATTCAAGGGTTGGAAGATTTGGGTTCTGTCCAGGGTTTTTCTGGTGCTTCAGATGTCAATCGCTGCCTTTTTAGTTCCGGGACGATCAGAGAACTAATTAGACATGTTAATGAGGCTGAGGAGAACCCCTTTGCGTATACTATTCCCGGTTTTCCAGTTGTCAAGGATGTGAAACGAAACCCTAGCTTCATACAAGCTGGAGAAAGCCCCCCAGAGCACGTGCCTTCTTGGTTACCAGTGTTCCCAGACTCAGAAAGCTACGCAAATTTGAATTCAGCAGAGAAGAAAGACAGTGAGTGTATGAACAGTAAGGTTGAGCAAGTTGAAGAGCTGAGAAATGCGGACAAGCCTTTGGTGCCAAGGAGTGGGTTAGGAGCTTCTGTAGCTATTAGTCAGGAAAATCCTTCCAAGGCTAAAAGAGTAATCCAATGTAATCCGTTTCTTGCCCCACCTCTGCACTTTGGGGAGAAGGAAGTGTCTCAAGTTTCTGTTCCTGTTAGACTTTCCGATGAAGCCTCGGTTCAGCCTCAAAATCATGCAACAAGAGAGAACCAAGCTTGTATGTTAGAGACATTTGCACCAGCCAATGAGGCAGTCAAGACTGCACCAGTGGACCTTGAAGATGGCGGGAATAAGATTCTATTAAACACCAAATCCCCTGTACAATTTAGATTGAGAAGGAGCTGGAAACCATTAGGTAAGGCAGTTGGTCTTCTGGATAAGGACCATGAGGACTTTGCATCTCCTCTTTGTGCTGAAAATGGAAAAGATGATAAGAAGAGGAGGGCGGAGCAGATTCTTAAAGAATCTGAATCCGATATGCAGGATTTGCCTCACTTGTAAATTAGGAATCATTACTTAGAACTTGTATACTAGTTGAGCAAACTGGTGGCAGTTACTGGTTCCTAGATTATCAAAGTTAGGGGCCTAGAATTGTCTGTGCATGGATCATACAGACTGCTAGAGTGGTAATTTTCACACTTTTTTGAGGTATGTAGTGTCAGTAATATTTTGCACTTTTGTAGTACTATTGAAGTTTCCATTTTTCTTTTCTGGTGTGGTCTTTTTGCCGTTCAACAGTCTATTGTGTGTTAAATGGCCATTAAATCACCCCCCTGCCTCACTTCTGGTGCACTATTTTTTTTGCCCTTGCTGTGTCCTCTTTGGGAATTTTTTTTTCCACTTACAGTTTGCAATACAAATCTGGATCTCCAAACTATAAGAAAAAGATGAAATAGTCAGATGGGAGAGGAAAAAGATGAAATAGTCAGATGGGAGAGGAAAAAGATGAAATACCCCTACCTACTTTTAAATTTCTGCAGCATTTTAGGCGTGTTTTTCGGAAACATCCTCTCTACCTTCATTAGGTAGGGGTAAGGTCTGCATACATTTTACTCTCCCCAGACCCCACTTGTTGGATTTTATTGGGCTTGTTGTTGTTGTATTTTAGGCGTGTTTTGCCTTTTTTGGGGAATTGCAGGCAGTTGCATATAGTAAGAGAAATTGTGTAATTGGCATTGATCCCTGATTGTGTACTGGCGTACAGCCATCTAGAAGACCAAATAAGTTTGAACTTTGTGAATTATGTTGCCAGTGGGTAATTAGAAGTCTTGGAATATAATATCATCTTTATTCCTCTGGCTATTCTGATTTGTAGGTTTTATTGCATAGTTTGATGCTGGTGTTTCACTTGATGTACATGTTATGTGCAGATCAAAGTACTTCTTTCTTCCCTCCCTTCTGTCAATGAGCCGTAACAGTGACTATAGTTCACCTACAGACAAGACGACATTTTGTAAGCAACAATTTTACATGATAAACATTTCGGACATAGTACTTATTATTGTTGTTTAACATTGCACACTTACTGTATAAGTTTAAAATAATACAATATGCGTGCAATGTAACAATAATATGTTATACACTGTTGTCATGGACGAGGGTCGATTGGAAACAGCCTCTGCCCTCTTGGGTAGAGGTAAGGCCTGCCTACATATAACCCTCCCCAGACCCCACTTTGCGGGAATATACTGGGTTGTTGTTGTTGTTGTTGTTGTTGTCATGGACTCCTTGTAAGAAGAACAAGGATGTAATTGCTCTCCTTAGTAGAATTGGATTTCAGCTCAAGCTTGGTGCTGTTTATATATAATATTTGTTACCATTCTCAAAAAAACATATTATATTAGTTAAACAGATGTTTACTCTCTTTCACTCAATAGGTGCCAAGCACTTGTCTTTTGAGTTTTGGCAATTGTGTATTTTGGTTTAAATTAAGGATTTGATACCTTTAATATAAGACTTTGTAAGTGAGATATGAAGTTGAGACTTTGGCTTTATATGATGAGAAGCATTATGCATGTGGCTTACTGCTTACTTGGCACCTGTGCCTTTTCTCATGTTACCTTATTCCCTTTATACTTTGGTGGATTGTGATAAACCATCTGTCTTCACTCGTGCGTGCAATAATGTCTGCGAAGTTCTGTTGGCCACTCACAGTTATTTCTATGTAAAGAGAGGATGGAGAGCGAGAGATGATGTATTGCAACTGTATAGAAGTCTCGATTGCTCATTCATGTTATAAGATTGGTTATGCATCTATGTCACTGAGCCATCTTGGTTTGAAGTCTACTATACCTTATGACCTACTTTATGTTTTTTGCCTTTGACCCAACAAATGGCGTCTTTGTGTTTACTGTTGCCAGTAATGCCTATAGTTTTATTTTTTCTGTCGTCTGGAATTTCTTCCACATTTCTGTCCCCTTGATTCGCATCTTTTGTGCTCAAAGTTAGGGATTGTAGGTTGGAATGACCTGGGGATGAGGTTTTCCTCTCTGTTTAACGTTGTATGTTGACAGTTGACTGAACTGCAGAGGTAGGTAGATCAAGCACCTTTAGGACTTGGAAAAGAAAATATTATCCTCCACAGTCCACATAAAAGACCTGACCTAATTAACCTTTTCTGGTTCTCGCTATTTATTCAAGGACCACTGTTTTCTAGAGATGTTGATGGAATAGCACATTCATTATTGAGACCTCACTCATAGACGGACTCAACTGTCTATTGTGGTGCTAATCGAACGTGTTTGTTTTCTTAAATGTAAGACCTGTCTGTGTTTGCTGGCCTCTCTCCATTGACTTGCTGGCTTTTCCCGCTGATTGTATCCTTAGTTTAAAATCTTGTGCTTATAAATTTTGAAGACCTTCTACTTAGAGGTGTGTTTATCTATTTTGAAACTCTCCAATGTGGGGATTACCAAAAGCATGAATGATTTGTATCTCATGTTTAGCTTCTCAGCACATGTCCTGCTTGGTTACCCATCTACTCAGAGAGCTACTCAAATTTGAATTCAGCAGAGAAGAAAGACAGCGATAGTGGAAACAGTAAGAGACCTAATTGACCCTTTCTGGTTCTGGTTATATATCCAAGGGCCAACTTTTTCTCGGAGACTTTGATGGGAATACCACATTCCTTATAGAGGCCTCACTGACAATCGGATTCAGCTATCTTTTCTGGTGCTGATTGAACTTGTTTTCTTAAATGTAAAACCTTTCTGTGTTGGCTGGCCTCTCTCCACTTGCCAGCTTTCTCCTGCTGATTGGTTTCCTAGTTCAGGATTTTACAACAACAACAACATGCCCAGTATAATCTCACAAGTAGGGTCTTGGGTTTGGGATGGGTGGGTAGTGCGTACGCAGCCTTACCCATACCTTGTGCAGGCAGAGTTCCTAGTTCAAAATTTTGTGCTTATAAAATGTGATATCCTTCTGCTTTGAGTTTCATTTATGTATTTTGAAACTCTCAAATGATGGGGGCCTATCTCAAACTGTCCAAGAGTTGCTAGTATTTTACTTAGGGTTATATGCTTCAAATCCTGGAGATTTTAGATGATACACTGGCAAGCATTTGAAATAATCCATATAACATCTCTTGGATTTATATTTTCAAGAAAAAAATGATTGCTTTTGTGGGAGATTAAAGCCGTCATGCATCAAGATATGTTAGTGCTAGAAGGTAACTTCAACAGGAAGCCTGAGTTTGGGCTTACGTCAGCGCGTGATTCTACTCGAGAGTGTGAGTGGGAATAACTGTGTCCAAGTGTTCCTAGGATTTTATTTTGGGTTATATGTTTCAAATCCTTTAGCTTTTCAGTGAAACATAGTCAATCATTTGAAATAAATCCAAAATAACGGCTCTTGGGTTCATATTTTGAAATCCAACTAAAAGTATATCCCAACGGGTACAAAAGTTGGGATTGTGTATTTGAAATTACTATAGAGCCAACTTCCTCCATCTCAGCATGCCCTTAATTTTTTTTTTTTTGATAGCTGTAGTGTACCTCGACTAATTCCACGGGGTACTTGCTACTCAACATGCCCTTACATTATTGGACAGTTGTAGAGATGTTGGGATCTTTACTCAAACTACTTACGTATTATGTTTCTGCATCCTTACTCAAGCTTGAAGTATTATGTTTCTGCATATGCTAGATCTAAGCCAGTGTGAAGTAGCACTACTTATCCAAATCATGGCAGATGTTCTGTTGTTTTCCTTTACCCTAAGTTGCTCGGACTCTTCGGTTTCGATGCCGCACCCGTGTCGACATGTGGGTGTGGGTGTGAGATCCGTACCCGATCTGCTCAACCAATTTTGAGTACTTTGACCAAAATCGACAGAGAATTTCATGACAGATACAATTATTTCTCAAATCAGAACAAAAGCTAGGGTGAAATTGAAGAAAATACAATACCTTGTATATAGAAATTTCTATGCCAGTCCTTTTGCTTTTATCTCCTTATCAAATTCTCCTCTTGATCAAATATTCTCCTTATCGGGATACCTAGTAAATTTTTCACATAATGTCTCACAAGTTAGAAATTTTTTGAACTTTTTTTAGATATTTGAGTTATCTTTATCCAAATTACTGCATCCGTTTCTGTATCTGGATCCATACCCCATAATCTTTATAGTTAGATCATGAGGGATCTGACATCTAGATCCGCAACGGTATCCGACAAACCCAAGTCCAAGCAACTTAGCTTTTACCTAACTGAATTAATTGATTAAAATTTTGATCGGTTTGCTTTTGAAAAGTTGAAAGGGCTAGTCGGACTGTGAAAGGGAAAAACCAGGTCTGAACTGAACACTGTTAGGATGTCTGTTACCCAATATAGTATCCTTTACATTCAATACAGTTCATGCCTCAAATGTTTCCTCGTACATAACCTGATAAGGATGCACACGATCTTATGAGGATTAAGAAAAAAAGCACAGAAGCTTGAGAATTTACATAGTATATAGTTATCTACAATGCTGTCTTGGTGTTTTATGCTGTTCGGTAGTCTCATCACCAATGATTTCTTTAATCAGGTCTTTAAATATTAAGCGCTCAACATCCAATACCAGCACTGGGATCTCATTGTGATGATTTGTCCAATCTTGTGATTGATGCTTCATATCTTTATCTAGAATGCTGATCAATTCATCATCTTTAGAATCCATGCTAACGTCTCTTTTAGAATTGAAATGGTCTATCTCTGACTTCAGTTCTTTCAGAAGCTGTGTCGCATTCCAACACTGATTCTGCATTAAATTGTTATCTGAACCTAGTTTGCGGACAAGAATCTCATTGACAGTGTCAAATATGATCTTCCTTCTTGTCTTATGATCAAATTTTGTCTGAGCAATCTCTTCACTGTGTTCTTCAGTTGCTAGCAAACTGCTTTCCTCAGTTTGCTCTACGATGTCGAATAACTTTGGGTTGATCAAATGGCTTGGTGAGTGAAGCTGAATGGTTGTGGACATGGAGTCCACATCTTTTAGAAGGCCAGATGCCTGTAGTATCTTACTGATGTATCTGTGGTCTGGATTGTGGTTCTGGCATAAGGATGCAAGTTGATCCATGTTTGCTTTGTGGATGGTGGATTTTGGTTTTCTGAGCTCATGAACCAATTCATCCTTGCTTTCTAATATCTTCTGGTTGGACTCGACGCCAAGGTCAAGTCTGGTCCTGTGAGGTGAATGATCTAGGTCATCTCGATGCCAAACATCAGGACCTGCAAAACCCATTGTCTGTTAAGGTGGAAATGGACAGAGAGGATTATTAGTAGTCAAATCATGCTTCTTCACCAAATTCAGTTCTAGCAAAACTCTTTCTGCAGGTGAGTTGTTCTTCCATCTGTTTATTTTCTTAATAATAAAGAAAATTCCTACCTTTTTTTTCTTTTAATTTTTCTGCGAATATGAATAGCGGAATCTAAACATGTTCAAGTGTAATCATAGGGACGTATTCTCGTCCAAGTTATGTGCCTCAGTCACATAAGTGGCCTCCAATTTGTGACTAAGATTATTTATATTCTATGTGGTATTGATTATCTCTTGGCATGTGAACATATGCATAACTCCTTTCGGTGCTATTTCTAAGTTTAGTTTAATAAGCCCTAATAAAATGATGACGATCACTAAGAATTACCTTTTGATATTCTTTCAACTAAAGGTGGAGCCGAGGCATGCAATTTAGAGAAAGAAATAGAACGGAATAAGTCTTATTTTTCAGAGTGCAGTATTCAAGTTGTCATCTTTGAATTAAGCAATTTTGTTATAATGTCATTTTCCTTTTGTTTCAAGTGATGTATTGAACTCTGCTGTTGTGCTTTATGTTCCTCCATATAGTGCTTTTTCCTGGACGCTATGATTATCTCTAGTTTGCATCTAAAACAGATGATTTAGAGAAATAGAATAATACCTCTAAATGCAGTCACAATCTTCTTTTTGACTGGAGATGGTGAATCTTCGACATAGACTATAGTATCAAGCACGGAGACAGGACTTAGTTGTTCAACTGTCGCTATTGCAAGCTCATTCGTTGGTGCGTCTTCACTAAGCCTCAATGTGTCACCCTGGACCGTGTCAAAGTTAATGTCAGCAAGTGTTCATACATTGAAAAACAGAGGTGAAAATGGGAAGTCGCTTACTCTTTCTTTATTGTCCTCTTGCCTCTTCGCATCAATCTGGAAGGAACAATTTGTTGCTTCTGTTTCTGCATGTGACGCCAAACTGTTGTCGATTAACGATAGCACAGAAACTGCACCACCATGCTCACTGAAATTTCTTTTGTAATTGCTGATTTCATTTAGATCATCAGCTTGCTTCATATTGCTAGGTTTTACTTTCTGGTTCCTTTTTGAAGAGCCTGATTCTCTAATTTGCTTAATTGATTGCCTTCTAACCTTGCTGGTTTCTGATGATTGAATGGTCTGACAAGCTTGTTTGTCCATGCCCTCCTGTTTCTTCTGTAGTCTTGGACTTAAAGTTCCATAACTCTTTCCTAATGCAGGATTGAAAGTTCCTTCCCTTCGTTGACAAGATGTTGTTTGCACTGCCTTTGATGTTCTTCCTATCTTCTTATCTGGGGAAGTAAGATGCCAACCAAAGCCTGCAACAGTATTTGCTCTAGGTGTCATATCTTTGGATGTTTTCTTGTCAACTATGTCATCTCTGTTATATACATGGTCTTGAGTGTACACTTGAAGTTTGGAGACATTTGCCGTTGGTGCAGCAGAACGTGCAAATTTGATTTTATCACTTGGTTTGGCTGGTTTTGGTGTCAAATTTGAAGATTCTATTCTTTTTGGGAGGTGAGTCACCTTTGTGGTCAGAGATAGTGGGCTCCATTGCTGCCCCTGCTGTACTGACTCCGCGTCAGATGCCCTCAGAGCTCTTTGGCCTTGTAATTTTTCTCTTATTTTCTGCATGGCTTCAAGTTTCAGTTTCAGAGCTCTTAGATCCATCCCGGACCTTCTGAACTCGAGCTTAGTTATCCGTTTCTCAATTTTGCCATAAGCAGAGAAAGAAAGATGTGGACTCAGTGGTGAACCTTCTACACTCTGTGGCGAAGCTTCCATACCCTTGCATCTAACAGATGATTTTTGAGAGGTCCGATTGGCCTCTGGTTGCCTCTGGGGAGCAGATTTTGTAGATGAAGCAGTTCTTGTGATTGGATTGGTGGATTTCATTCGTGGAGTGGAAAAATCCTCTTCCAGATTCTGTGGGGACATGGTAACTTGATTTATCTTACTCTTTACAGCTGATCTTTTTGATAAATCATTGGCGTGGGATGTCACAATCTCAATATCATTTGAGGGAACGTAATTTGGAAAAGCTTCCAACCCCATTAGCTTTGCTACAACACTGGAAGATCGATTACGACAGTGCAGTTCTTGATCCCCTAAAAGGAAATTTGATCTGGAT
Organism: Nicotiana noctiflora; assembly: GCA_032618575.1. NCBI lineage: Eukaryota > Viridiplantae > Streptophyta > Magnoliopsida > Solanales > Solanaceae > Nicotiana > Nicotiana noctiflora. The sequence goes on along the minus strand of JASVEL010013473.1, from coordinate 144,688 downwards.
TCATAGGCTGATCTCCTCAAGGACTGTTGTCTGCTGTCCAGTGACAATCTAGGAAGACATCTTAGCTTCATCATAGACTGCATCGTGTCTGTTGACTCTCTTCCATCACATGAGAAACGAGGACAATCCTTTGGTGCACGCTGTAAGAAACCAACTTTATCTTCCCCTGCATTCCAATGTGCTTCACAAAGCTTTGCAGGACCGCGTGCTGTTCCGCTGGATGCCTTCCCATAATTCGAGTGCTGAAGAGGCCTCGGAGAATCTATGTGCTTCATCACGTGGGCTCTACCTTCTACTTTAGCAACAGTTTTTACAGATAAACTGCGGGCATCCCTGTACATTGAGTCCTTAACAACATCTCGGAGATCAGGAGAGTGTCGACCTGAATGAGAAAGACTTGATTGCTTGGCTGGTAGGATTTGTGAAGGAGATTCTGATAAGTTACTTAGAGAACGACAAAGTGGTGCTTGTTGTACTCTTTTGTTATCTTGCAGTGTTGAAGAAGTAGATGGACTTAAAAAAGAGCAGGAGGCTTTCGATGTTTCGTTTGAGGGCAGCTCTCTTGCTGTGATCGCTTCCTGCAGTTTCCAATAGGCTGGCTTAGAAATGCTTGGATGACTGATTAGTTCAAGATTAAAATCAATTGTTCAAAATCTTACTATTTCAATTTCTGTTGCATATTTGACTGCCATATCGTTCATCGCACCTTCAAGATAGAACAACCAACAGTGAGATTCTCTTCATGTAATGCACATAAGATTCAACTTTTACACTATACAAAGTTACTTGTAGGTCATTTTAGTATGACGTTGTAATAGAGTTATATATTGCCGGTGCGCAGAAGTTGAACTCATTCAAGTTAAGGGTCTTTGAGCGAGTTTCTTGAAGATGCATTGCGTTAAAATAAGTTGAATCACAGGGTGCACGTGCCAACCCAGTAGGTAGAAAAACTGCACAAGAGGGTCTCAAGAGAAGGAATAGCTTTGAGTTTTAGTATACAAGATACGTACACCATTCAAAATTTATAATGTTATAAAAAAAATAGTATTTTGTAAGCTTATAAAAGTGGAAACTACCATGTTATAATAGAATAGCAACTTGTTTGGCCGAGTTTCTCTAATTTTAAAAGCACTTTTTTTTTTTAAAATTTGAAGTGTTTTGCCAAGGTTTTAGAAGGAAAATAGTGCTTCTGAGAAGAAACATGAAAAAATAGTTTCTCTTCAAAAATATTTTTTTAAAAGCATTTTTAAGAAAAATATAATTAGAAGTAATATTTAAAAGCTTGACCAAATACTAATTGATGCTCAAAAGTGCTTTTTAAATTAATTAGTTAAGCCCAAAAATACTTTTGAGAAAAATACTTTAAAAAAACCTGATTTTTGCAGCTTAGCCAAATAGGCTATAAGCTAGCATAAGAAGATATTTACACTGTCACGTATTAGAGCCGTCAATATGGGATTGGCCCGTTGGGCCAGCCCAACCCAGCCCGTGATTTAACAGGTTTGGGCTAGAACTTTTGAAGCCCATTTAAAAATTAGGCTTTTAAGCCCGACCCGAGTAAGCCCGTGGCCCGTTGACTGAGGCTGGCTGGGCCAGCCCGTGGGCCTAATAAAATATTTATTTAAAATATATAAAAAATAAAAACTGTACTGCCTTTAGAGATAGAAAGTGAGAATTTGATCTTTATTAAGAGGAACCAAAACTTGATCTTGAGAAGTTTCAAGAGATAATGTTGTCATGTATTGGAAGGACCATTCTAGAAAATATCTCAATCTTTCAATTCAATAATGGTGCGTGATGTACTTAGCATTCTTATTACCATTATACCATCATAATCAATATTTAGCATTGGTAGTGTTTTCTTACAAATTACAGAAGTTGCATTTATTATGAAAATGTCCAAACACTTGTTACTACTCAAAATTGGTTGCACAAGTTTTCCCGAATTCATACTGGTAATATTTTTTATGTGAATCTAAATATTATTAATTTTTAATATTTAGCTAATTAATATTGCATATGAATTGTAGATGAAAGTGAAGATGTTAAGACAATCTTGTCACAAGGGGATTCAAATGTGTTTGATAAAGATGATGTGTTAGATATCTCATAAGCATCATGAACGTTCTCTTGAATAGTTTGTTTTAAGTTTTGACTTTCAGTTAATGAATAGTCTTTTTTTATAGTATTTATTGTGATATATAGTCTTGACTTTTTTATTATCTCGAACCGAGGGTCTTTCGGAAACAGCCTCTCTTACCCTTCAGGGTAGGGGTAAGGTCTGCGTACACACTACCCTCCCCAGATCCCACTTGTGGGGTTATACTAGGTTGTTGTTGTTGTTGTTGTTGTGATATGTTGGAACAATATAAAAAGTTATTAAGTTTCACAAATTTTTTAACTTTTAAATAATAACCTTTTTTTTAGGTCAGAACTTAAAAAAAAATATAAAATTATATTTTAAAAAATAATGGGTCGGCCCGTAGGGGCCCCACGGCCCACATAGGGCTGGGGTGGGCTCACCATTATAAGGCTCTTTTTAACTTTTAAATAATAATCTTTTTTTTTTAGATCAGAACTTAAAGAAAAAATATAAAATTATATTTTAAAAAATATGAGCCTGCACGTGGGGGCCCTGCAGCCTATATAGGACTGGGGTGGACTCACAATTATAAGGCCAATCAAAGTGGTAGGCTAGCCCAATCCGTCAACTACTAAAGGCCACGTGAGCTGAGCTGAGCTGGGCCGGCCTAGCCCATGTTAGACAGCTCTATCACGTATACTTGCTTAATAAACCTTTTGCTTTTTACGAAGCTACAGCATTAATTTTACGGCCAATGTGAGGGCACTTATTAATATCTTTAACTCGAACTGTACTGGACGAATTTTCAGAAATATGTACCTATATTACTTGCACCCATTGCCAGGAAAATTAGTCGTGTAATTTGCACTCATTGACTTAAAACTAGATAAAATGTTGTCATAATTTTGGAGATGGATGCAGCCTTGTAACGCCGGATTCATATGAATTTAATATTTTAATTCAATGTTTTCGATATAAAATATAAATTTATGAGTAAAATTTTATTAAAACTAATACTAATAAATAATAAGTCTGCACCCATAATTAAAAAATATAATAGATTCCATACTAAGATCGTTAAAAGATTAAAATTATATATGTGTAGACTTCGAGTCCCGCTGTAAATGATCTATTGTGCGGTCGATTATAAAACGGGTAACAATTATCCACGTTCTTTAATCTGTTTCCTTTTTTTTTAAGAGAACCGCTCCTCTCCTTTTCTAGCTGTCCATATTGAATTCCTATGGGAACGATTAAATTATTAGCCAAAGGTCTGCTGAAAACTGCTTAGTTGAGGGAAACTCTCCTTTTTGTCTTGTATCTCCGCTCAGGGCAGAGTTATCTTTGTTCGAGAGGTGTCAACTAACCTTCGCCAGAAATTAACACTGTAAATATATATATTTTAAAAAAAAATTAAATATATACAAGGGTTTGACAATGACACAGACAAACTGACAAGTAGTGTCACAAGTTATGGAAGATCACAAGTTCCATTCAGAAACGTCAAAATGACTTAGAAATTTAAGAGGCATTTGGTATTGTTTTATTCAGTTGCAAGAAGAGTGATATATATATATATATATATCAGTGGTAATGAGGAAAAGAACCTGAGAATAGTAGGCTTTTGTGATTTCGGAAATGGTGACTGTCAAATAGCTGAAAAAACCCATTGAAACAACCAATCTGCTTCTGCACTTGACAATTTTCGGGAGATACTATTCTTCCAGACATTTCTCAAAAGCTGGCCTGCAAACCAAACATAACGTTAGACACTGCAATTTCTGTTTGTCTCTTCCTATATATCTTCTATTCCTGGTATCCTTTCATATGCAAAACATCATCACATTGGAGGGAAAAATTGTTTGCTTTTAATTAAGAGTAAGAGGTGAAAACTCATTTTAATATTGCATGCATTCATTTATTAGTAATTGTATGTACCAAGAGCTAGTGGCGGATACAGAATTTAGATTGTTGTGGTTGAAGTAGCGAAGCCAAAATCATGGTTGTATCCGTAGAGGAAACTCACCAGCGGAAATTAAAGAGGAACTTTCTGATCATCAGCTATAGAGATTAGAGCAACAAGAAAGATAAAGTCACAGTGATGAATTATGTGAATTACGAAATAATGCAAAAAAAAAATGGAGCCACAGACTGTTAGTTAGGAGGCAAATTTTCTGACCCTAGAAAAGATATTTTAACTGTTTTGCCCAAAGAACAACAGAGTAGAATGTTTATTCTGCCTGCGAAAAGCTGTTTTTAGAGAAGAGGGAGTGGGAAATTGTTGCAGGGAGTGTTGCACTTGCAATAATATATATATATTTATATACACACATACATAAGAGGAATAACTTAATTGACTTTAAATGAGAGGAAAGAGTGACATAGTACACATCGACGGATCTAAAATTTGGACTTTATGAATTCAAAACTTAATATTTGTTGATATTTACGTAAACTTTTTAACATATATATAAAATTTTAAACAAAAATACCTAGTTCAGTTGCACATATAAATTATAAATTTAATATTTAAACAAAAAAAACGAAGGATAGAAGGAAAAGTCCATTATCCATCGAAAAAAATATGGGAGAATGTGTGGGAAAAAAGAAAAAAGAAAGGATTAGATCAGACTATTTAAGTGTAGGGATAGGACAAGTGGGTGATATTTTATATACTTTCCATATGGACAAAAATAATGAGTGGGAGAAGAGTCTGAGGTGTGGACATATATGTCACCTCACTACTGGTAATTCATATATGCATGTGGAGTTTGTCAGCTAGATATTAAGAAAGTGCATATACAATATATATATATATATATATATATATATATATATATATATATATATATATATATATATATATAGTATGACAATGCTTGCCCAGAAATCTAAAAAGTCCTTTCAGTCTTCCTTCACCTCTGCCAAATTTGACTTTATATTATTCTCTAAAAGAAGAATTTTTTTATTTTGTACCTTCATCATATCAAGATTTGTTATAAATAATTACGTATTGTTATAACGTAAGAGATTCTTTATATTTCTTAAATTGTAAGTATATTGAAGCTAAAATCTTATTTCCTCTCTAATTCTAAGGATACAAAACTGTAACCTGATTGGTTAAGCTGGAAAAATTAGTTTATGTTGATAAATATTTTTTTTCAAAAGTGATTTTTTCAGTATTTTTATGAGAAACAGTTTGTGTTTGACTAATTAATTTAAAAAGAACTTTTAAGCAGTTTGACCAAGTTTTTAAAAAGTGCTTCTAAGAATATTTTCTCAAAAATACTTCTCAAAAAAGTGCATATGCAAAGAAGCTATTTTTTTTTTGCTTCTTCGGTAACTGTTTTTACTTCTCCTCAATTTTTTTTTTCCTCCTAAAACATTGGCCAAACACTTAAAAAACCGCATTTGTTTGAGGAAAAAAAGTGCTTTTCATTTCATTGGTGCAGACACATTTGTCTAAATATGATCAGTTGCACCCCCTGTGCTAGAAACCTACTTACCTGAAATTTTTAATTAGTGTAGGAAAAAACTTAGTTTAGTGTTAAAAGGATTTAAAAAATATATTAACTAATTTTGAGTCCGAGTTCCAACTGTAACATTTTAGAATTTCTTTTTTGAATCCAATGATATCAAATTCTGGTAAAAGTAGTACGGTATAATCAGTATTCAGATTGGTCATTAAAAAATAAACAGTGTTTATGAAGTAAATGCAAAATAGTCATTATTTTGTCGCAACAGCGACCGATCCAGCATAGTATACTGGAGTTCGGTGTGCCAGTGTATGAACTCCAGCATATTATGCTAAACCGGTATACTTTGCTGACTCTAGTATAATATACTGGAGACTGGAGTACCGGTGCTCCAAACTTGCTTACTGGAACTCTATCATATTATGTTGGAGTTCCAGCATATTTATCCTAGAACTCCAGTATAATATGCTGGAGTTCAAACATACTTATGCTAGAATCTAGTATAATATACAGACATATTTTCTGGGTTATAAACAATATTTTCGTTCAAATTTATCTTTATATAAAAACTGACTAAATTTTGATTACTTTTAAAATTGAGCTATTTTTGAACTACCAGTTGTGAATATAACTATTTTTAAATTTCTCTCTAAATTCTGCATCCGCCTTCCGACGGCTAATAAAAAGGCTTCTACGGTCACTATATGCTCCACCATTAGGCTAGTGGTGTCTGTTTTGCATCTTTGTGAAATTGCTGTGTCCCTGCCTTGATTATGCCTTTGTCGTTAAATGTGCGTAGTAATCTTGCTTAGAATAATTTGATCCGTTGTGATTTTTATCCGTACACCTTTGATTGGGGCATTTCATAGAGAATTTGATGGATCATGTTTTTTCTATTATCACTATCAGCAGGATCGTATTAGCCTAAAATAATTGTGAGGACCCTCTCGGGATATTTCTTAGTTTTATGCTAATATAATTATTTGGTATTCGGAACTCAATAACTTTAGTTCAGATTCACGTCACGCATGATCTATTAGAGGGTAGTGATTTTTTTTTCAAGAGTTTTTCGATATATTTAGTTAACTTAAGAATGAAGAGATCATATCCATCGCTTCACATCCCTTATTGCTTGACATTTCATAGTTGGATCTTTATAGTTTCCAAATTGTTATTTCATAATTCGAAAAGTTGGTTGATCACTTAACTTTTTCCTTAAGTATAAAGTGATCTTGTGATTCTACTTTATAACATTATCTTTTGATTATTACTGAAATAACTTAATCTTGTATGCATTGTTAGAATTAGCGAAACAATTCTGACCGATTACTTAACCAATGTACCATATGTTTAATTCTTGTTAGTTAGTGTATTTTTTGATATGAAAAAAGAAATTAATGTGTCACTGGAGGAGAATATGTTTCAACACTGACGGCAAAGATTTGATCATTCTTGAAAAGCTCCAGATTGGATATAGGCATACAGCATTGATTTTGCTTAATGGTGGATCCATAGTTTATACTTGATGGATCCAAGTTTTATTTCTGACACTTAATATTTGTTGATAGTTTTGTGATTCTTCACAAATATTTCTTTTTGGTCCATAAAGGACTTGTATATTAATTAAGTAGTAATATTACAAGGAGTTAACATTGCAGTAGTACAAAAAGAGTTATCATGTCCTAAGTCTGACGGATCAAAGATTACGTTAGTATCATTGAAAGTTTTACAAAACGCAGATAGCTAGTTCCTTGCTAATCAGCTAGCAGTTGTTGTAGCAACAAGTTTGGTGGATGAGTGAAAATAGTGATGGTATCCCGAACTTGTATAGCAGAGCCTTGTTGAGCTAACAAATGTGCTGCATAGTTTTGCTCCCTATATGTGTATTTGATTAGCAGGTTACCCAATTGCCGGAGTAAGTACCTGCATTCCAAAAGAGATGAGACTAATGTAGATTATCATTTCTAAGCATGATTATTACCTCTGTTGAGTCCACATTTATTTTCAGTGGAACTAGGTGATGTTGTATTGCTAGTTGCAAACCCTGTAATAAGGCTTTCAATTCCATGCATGTGGAATCGCCTGTGGAGGATGATCCCATATATCCCATGAGGCATCGGCCATCAGAATTTCGGAAAATGCCACCCAGACCATGTGTAGTTGGGTTAGATTTTGACGCACCATCTGTGTTTAGCTTTATAGCATTTACTGTTGGTGGTGCCATTTTATATACATAAGAATAGCAACATTTGTTGAACTTTGATCTAACCTCTGCGTATTTATAATGAAGTGGTACTCTACTGCTTGGGAGATCAAATTGTTAGTAGAAGGATGTTATTTTTTAGTGGGACCACTGAAAACTAAATGGTTCCTTAATTTTCAAATATGCCATGCCATGAAAGGGATAAGAGTGGTTGGAGACAAGCTATAGGGTAAGGCAATAGCATGGTGAATATAAAATGTATTGCTTGAATATGAATGAGCGATCGGGAGTGGCAGTGCTTGACCTGGGTTGTTTAACCTAGTTGTGCCCATATAGGTTTTGTACGTGGGCATTTGAAAAGAAGATGGTAAATAATTTCAATATGGTGATAGCATAAGGTGCAGAGATTAGACGAGGTAATCTTTATATGGTAGAGGTATGAAGCAGTAGGTAAACGTTCGTGAGCAATTAGCCAAATGAAGTAGATTATTTTTGGCAGTAGTTTAAGCTTCCAGAGGTAGTGGTGAAGGAAGGGTGGAGCTGGCAATCGTAGCGAGCGGTATAGAGATTTCACTAAGAACTTACCAGTAGAGGTAAGTCCCCAGATGATTTTGTCCTTTGCATGAGGATTGGATAAAGGGGGTACGTAAATATTTTGCAGTTGAGAAGCTAAATTCACAGGAATGGAGAAAGGCAGTGAAGAAGTATCAATGGTATGATTAGTTATATACTAACTTAGTGTGGCTTGGGTGTTAGTTAATGATAGTGGACCATGTAGTAACTGACGAAGAGTGGTATTAGGTCCTAACCATGGGTCGTGCCACATATTAATGGAATGACCTCCATCAATATGCCAAACAATTACGTTTTGGCAGAGGTGACAGTCCATTAAAATATTCTTCCAAGTGGGTGATGCTTTCGCACCTGAAGTCCGGTTGGAATAAAGATGCCGAAGAACAACAACCCACATGGAATTTGTATTGTGGAAGAATCTCCATGCCAGATCCCCAAGTAGAGCATTGTTCTTAGTAGTTAAATTATGCATGCCTAAACCACCTTGAGTCTTAGGGCGTTGTATTACCTCCTATTTTAATAAGTGTATTTTCTTTTTATCATCCGTACTTCCCCAAAGAAAGTTACGTTGATAACAGTTCATTTTAGAGATGACATCACTTGGTATCTTAATAACTTGCCTAACATGATTAGGTAATGTATTGAGCGTAGAATTAATTAGAGTAGTTCATCATGCGATAGAAAGGAATTGTGATTTCCACCCCGATAAGTGATATTTAAAGTTATCAAGGATATATTGGAAGTCGTTTACTGTGGGTCTCTTGACAAATAGCCGGAAACCCAGATATTTACCAAAGGCGGAACCTTCCTGCATGTTAAAGGACGAGAGGACAAATTGTTTGTATGAAAGAGGAAGTATTATGTGAAAAATAAATTTTTTATTTTTGGAAATTGATGCTCTGACCGGACCTCTGAATGAAACTCGTGAGTGTGTCAATTATAGTGCGTACATATGAGGTGGTAATAAGTGAGGTAAAAGTTGCTGGAAAAATTGGATGATTATGGAGAATAAACGGTTTAGCTTGAGGCGTGTCGAGGACACTGTCCTTAAGGATATTTTGCCTACACCAAGATAAATAATATTAGGCGTATGCCCCAAGATTCAACAAGCTCTTCTAGTATAACTAGGAGCAGAAACAACAAAGATTTATAAGAAGAAAACCCAGCACAAAAGAAAGAAGAAGAAAGTTTTTCACTACTTTTCTATTATGAAGATAAAGAGGTATATATAGTCTAAAAAATAGAAGTAGACCCTCTGTTCCATATTAGAGGTTGTTCAATAAAAAGTATTCAATTCTTTAATTTATTTTGTCCAAATTGATTTCAAATTTAACAAAATTTCTGTTACTAATATTTAAAATTATTATAATAAAGACTTATCACTATAATTGTAAAGAAATGAATCTAGACATAGTTTTGGAACATTTCTTTTTGAGATATCAAAAGTATTTTTTTCATCAATCCCCCACATATATCAAAAGAACATTTAAAAAATAATAAAATAATAATATTAAAACATTTGCTGGGTTTCAGAAAAGAGCATAATGCGTCGAATCTGGTGTCTCTTGGACTATGAACCAGACCTAGATAAAATAAGATTAAACTTACAGAGTAAATGGTGAAGTTCAGAAATTCTATGAACCAAGAATTCTTTTATAAGTTTAGTGTCTTATCTATCACATTATACCTGCACATACTTTGTTGTTTATCGCGGTTTTGCGCTAATAGGCCATGCGCGCGCCTGGTTTTCATGAGTGCTCTAGAAATTTCGCCACAAATTTCATAGGAGCGGCCTCACTCCACACTCATATAGGTCCATCCATCAAGTGTATTCTGCAGTGCAATACACCACCTACAAAAGGCTATAGATTAGCAGATTAAGAGTTTGATAACTCAGCCTCACATTTCTTGCAGTCTTGCACTATATACACACATACACCATAGGAAGGGATATAATTTAATAGTGCACATTTAATCAACTAATGACTTGTTATTACCCATATGAACCTACTTCATGGGATCTCCAATCACATAGGTTGGGTTACCATCATAGTTGATATAACTCAAATTGGCAAAAGTCCCATTCTCCTCGATGTTTCGAATATTAATTTCCTTCCTAAACGTTTAGTCAGAGGATCGGCCAAATTCACTTCTGACTTCACATAATCTATGGAAATAATTCCATCTTTTAGCAGCTTCTTTATCACATTATGTCTCAACCGGATATGTCTACTCTTTCCATTAAAGGATTTATTTTTTCTTTCCGCTACATCATTTGACTGTGGAGAATATGGCGGAGTTATCTCATGAATTATGCCTTCTTTCTCACAATAATCATTCAACAAAATAAATTCACCACCTCTATCAGATCTAACTCTTTTGATTTTCATATTCAATTGATTTTCTACTTCAGCTTTATAAATTAAAAAATTTATCAAAAGCTTCATCTTTATTCCTCAACAAATAAACTTTTGTATATCTAGAAAAATCATCTATAAAAGTCACATAATACTTTTTCCCTCCTCTAGTCATAGTTTGTTTCAAGTCTCCTAAATCAGTATGTATTAAACTTAACAATTCAGATTCTCTAAATACTGAAGCACATGATTTCTTAGTTTGTTTAGCTTCTGCACAAACTTCACACTTATCAATATTCAAAAAATTAATATTTGAAATAAGACCTAAAGAATGCATTTTTTTAATATAAGATAAACTAACATGTCCTAATCTAGCATGCCATAAATTAAAAGAATCAACCAAGCAAGCAGAAGTACTAGCATTTTCATTGATAACATTGAGTACAAACAAGCCATGGTTATAATATCCCTTGCCAACAAAATTATTATTCTTAGTCAACACGACCTTATCAGATTCAAAAGCAACCTTCACCCCCACTTTTCCTAATAATCCCACAGAGACCAAATTGGCTCGGATACTAGAAACATGCAACACATCATTCAATGCCAAAGTTTTGCCAGATGTGAGTTTGAGAAGAACTTTGCCTTTTCCAAGAACTTGAGTAGTTCTTGAATCACCAAGATAGACAACTTCTTCTCCCTCCTCAACTTGGGTGTAAGACACAAAGTCTTTTTTGTTAGCATATATGTGCCTAGTGGCACTAGAATCTAACACCCAATCTTTCACATTGGCCACAAGGTTTAATTGGGAAACAACCGCAACAATTATATCATCCACTTTGGCTTCAGTCAAATTTACTTTAGCCTTAGTGGGATTGTCATTCCCAACTCTTTCCTGGCATTGAGCAACATAGTGGCCGGGTTGATTGTTTGTTTTGGGCTTATAACCATTTCTTTTATCATACATGTTACTTGATTTTTTCCGACGGTTGTTGTCCTCCACATGGTTGCTTCTAGTAGCAATTTCTTTTCCTTTTTCAACGACAACATGCTTGCGGTTAAAATTATCTCCACCAAAAATAGCAACATTAGCAATATTATTCTCCATAATAACTACGTGGAAATATCCTTAAGATTGTTGGAAAAATTGGATGATTATGGAGAATAAACGGTTTAGCTTGAGGCGTGTCGAGGACACTGTCCTTAAGGATATTTCGCCTACACCAAGATAAATAATATTAGGCGTATCCCTCAGGATTCAACAAGCTCTTCTAGTATAACTAGGAGCAGAAACAACAAAGATGTATAAGAAGAAAATCCAGCACAAAAGAAAGAAGAAGAAAGTTTTTCACTACTTTTCTATTATGAAGATGAAGAGGTATATATAGTCTAAAAATAGAAGTAGACCCTTTGTTCCATATTAGAGGTTGTTCAAGAAAATCAACCAACAGAAACATTAAACAAAAACCATGCGTTTTGTTTTAGAGCCATTAGGATTAGACATTGTTTTTCAATACAAACGTTATTGACTTTTCTAATAACGTACAAATCCATAATAAAGAGCATTCAATTCTTTAATTTATTTTGTCTAAATTGATTTCAAATTTAACAAAATTTCTGTTAATAATATTTAAAATTATTATAATAAAGACTTATCACTATAATTGTAAAGAAATGAATCTAGACATAGTTTTGGAATATTTCTTTTTGAGATATCAAAAGTATTTTTTTCATCAAAAGTGAGATCATCCACACAAAAAAAAAGATGAGATATTAGGGCCCTCTAGGTGATAATTTAATATGTTTCCAATGTAGGTAATCCACTAGTTGGTGGATTTGTCTAGAGAGTCGTTCGAGGAATAAATTAAAAATAAATGGAGAAAGAGGATCATCTTGTCTAATTCCCCTAATGGGTTGGAAGTAAGGAGACTTCCATTAATAAGGATTGATATAGAAGTTGTGGTGATGTAAGACATAATAATTTTTATTAATTTTGATGGAAAATTAAAGAAGTGCAATGTTTCTTTAATGAAAGCCCATTTCATTTTATCAAAGGCTTTTTCAAGATCTAGTCAAATTAAAAAGTTTCCAATTTTTCCTTTCTTTTTCCTGAATTTGTGGAGTATTTCTTGAACGATGATTGCACTATCAGTCGCCCGCCTTCCCTTTAGAAAGGCTGATTGTTCACGACTAATTAATTTATTAATGAGTGGTTTGATGCGACAAACAATCAATTTAGAAATTAGTTTATAGATGGTATTGCAAAGCCCAATTGGGAAATATCGGGTGATCATAGAAGGGCACTTTATTTTTGGTATGCGACGAAGATATGTAGTATTGGCTTGAGATGAAATGGTGACAGAAAGGAAGACCTCGTTGAAAAAGGATACAAATGAAGTTGATATTTGAGGGCCAAAATTATTAATAAAAATAAGGATGAAGGCCATCTGGCCCCTGAGCCTTCATGGGTTTGAATGATTGGAATGTTTGGTATATTTCTTTAGTAGAAGGAGGTTTTGATAAGGTTAAAATATCGCTGGGAGTGAGAGCATGCTCATCAGGGTTTATAATATGACTAGTGGAGTGAGAGTGTGTAGTAGTAAATAAGGATTCATAGTAATTTATGATAAGGGAGTCCACTAATGATTGTTCCGTGACCCAGTTACCACCTAAATCTTTAAGAATAGTGATTCTATTACGTCTTCGTCTATGGAGTATAGTTATGTGAAAACACTTTGTATTAGCATCACCTTGTTGAAGCCAATGTATACGCGATTTTAGTTTCCAAAACTCCTCTTCTAATCGTAAGAGGTGGTTATATTCTACTATTAGGTCTTGTTCCAGTAATTGGAGGAATTGGCTAGTAGTATATTTGGGGGAAGATTGAATACCATTTAAATGATAAGGTGAATAAAGGAAGGGTGGGATGCCCAAATCATTTCAAATCGAAATATCTTTTGACGTCTAAAATTATATCTTAATGTGAGAAGTGGAGGACAATGGTTGGAATGGGTGCGTGGAAGGTGTTGGACTGTAGCCTCAGGAAATAGAGTAAGCCATTCAGAATTACTAACAAATCTATCTGGTCTTTAAAGTATTCTATAAGCAAGATGGCGTTTATTAGTCCATGTAAATCGACTACCTCTATATCCTAAATCTAGTAGGTGACAATAGACTAGATATTCAATAAATTTATCACATATGGAGTTATTAATTACCGTCATACTTTTCAGTGGCACGAGTGACATCGTTGAAATTCCCCCAATTAGTCAAGGCAAGTTTGTATGATCATGCAAGTGTCTTAGTTGATCCCATATTTCGTTACGTGCATGGATATTATTTTTGGCATAACAACAGAAAAAAGCCAACGTTGAGTATTAGGTAATACCTGGAGGATTGAATGAATAGCCTTTGAAGATACCTCAACTTGGTCAAGATGTAGCAAATCTCCATGCCAAAGCAGTGCAATACCACCAGAATGGCTTTGAGCAAGTGCCTCAGAGAGATGAGTGAAGCAAAATTCATCCTTCAAATAATCATGGTTCTGAACGTGAGTCTCAAGGAGAGCAACGAGGGCTGGCTTGTGATAGTTGAGGAGAGATATAAAATTTCATGTAAAATCACGTGACTGTGCTCCTCGGCAATTCCAAATTATGAACTGCATGTGATTACTACGAGTGGGAGAGGGATGGGGAGCCTGCTGGGTCTCCACTGGAGTCGATTTCATTACTTGCAATGAAGGTATTAGTACTACCCCGTATTTTCCCACTTTGGGGTTGTTTGTCGGACGTATGTTAAAAGAGCAGCTTTGAAGTTCCTTTGGACACATTATACTCAGCTTTCTTGCATAGTGTTCTTTTAGGTTGTAATGTTTGTTGTTGTTGAGAAAGCACATATTGGGTCTCGTTTACCTGTTCTCCACCATATCTGCTCCCATTTCTAGTTGAGCTATTTCTTCTAGACCTTGGAGGATTTTTTGTTGTTGACGTATTGGAGTTGGATGATAAGGGGTGGCTTGAGCCTGTAGTGGTGGGGGGATGTATAGTGATGCCCTGGGTTGTGTCCATGACACGAAGAAGTGGGCTGGAAGTTGAACTGGGTAAAATGAAAGCTCCATTAATGCTGTTTGGTTGTGGTACATCGGGGGCAATAGGGTGTGTGTTTGAACGTATTGCATGGAGGTGGGAGGGTGCATCGCCCAAATATATTGGTTGTAAAAGTCCAATCCCAACCTCACGCCCTCTGTGACTATCTGGGCAATGTCCACTAGATTCTGTAATACGAGTATCACCTCTTGAACTTCGACTTCCATCATAAATATCAATACATGATCTTAGAGGCTCATTTCGAGCCATGAGGCCGGGTAAGCTTGCATGGGGAGGAGGGCGGGGGGTATTGGGTGATGAACAGTGGTGGTAGTTATGTGTTGGGATTGTTCCAAGTATTATGTGGTGGAGTCATGGTGAGGGGGTGTCTGTGAAGTGGTTAGGATGAGTGAGCTCTGGTTCTGTGGTGTTGATGTTTTAATCCCATTTGGTTCATGTTGATGAATTATATTAGTGGCTAATTTGGGTGCTTTGCATGGGATAGTTGTATTAACAGTAGTTGGGGTTATTAATGAGTCCTCGCCGGGAAGTAATTTACGGGAGTGGCCGGATGGATCGGTGGATTTGATAGTTGAAATGATGATGTTTGTATGGTTGGGTTATTAGGTTGTGGAGATGACTTTTGGGCTAAGGAAGAAGCGGGTGTTAATTGGGATGGGCTTGGGGTGATAGTATTTCTAGGGCCATCATGATAGGGGTCTGTAACGGCATGGCAGACGTTATCAGGGTTTGGGAACGCTGTGGAAGTGATGTGGCTGTTTCGTGTAAGGATGGTGCCACGTGGGATTTGGAGGCAATAACGGATTCAGACGTGGGTGAAGGCAAATGTGATTGCTATTTAGGAGGTGAAGGCGGTGTAATGGTAGGAAGTTAGACTAGGCCAACTATATGGGTAGAGAGAGGTTGACTGGAATTATTGGGCTTAGGGAGGGGCTCTGTTGGCCCAGGCTTCTAGGGGTAATTTGCAAGTGAGGCATTGGGCATAAGTATTTCCGTAGTATCATTAAGTAGTTATAGTAATTCCTCATTAAAAAATTTTCCAGGGGCCAATTTATCAATTTTATTAGATGGGGGATTAGGGGGTGGGAGTGAGGACTTAGAAGACATACCTGTGTTATCCATGTGGCAGAGACCTGGTGGCTCTTCTATGCTGGTAGGGTCAAGGTGTCTTATGAAGGGATTGGATTTAGTGGGAGAAGTATTGTTCCCTATTAAAGGGCTAGTGGGTTTTCGTCGAGCTTTAAATGACACTGTCTGCCATTCACTACTAGTGTCATTTTTTGGTGAGCAAGGTAGGGGTGGATGTGTGTCTGAATTAGAGGATGAAGGTTGGGTTGGGTTGATAGTGGAGGGTTTGTAGGTACAGAGAGTCTTAGTATGACCAAATCTTCTACAGGAGGTGCAAAGCATGGATAGTCCTTCATACATGATTTGTTGACGGTGGTGTCCAATAAATACATGGGATTTCACTGGCTGTTCTATAGGCACCTCAATGCAAATGCGAGCATAACGACCTCGCGTGGTGGCAGACGTGCATGTGTCGACTTTTAATAACGTGCCTATCTTTGAACCAACGCTTTGCAATATATCAAAATCATAGAACTTAGTTGGCAGCTCTGGTAGACGAATCCAAACAGCGAAATACATAAGTTAGGCATTGGACGCAATGAACCTAGGTTCCCATTTGCAAACGGATAAAAAATGGTTGAAAAGAAACCAAGGCCCTATATGCAGAGCTTTCTGCATACTTTCTTCCTATTGGAACTTTATGAGGAAAAAATCACAGCCAAGATCGATAGGAGATACATCCTCAGTAGGCTGCCACAAGGCAATTAGTTTATTTTTGAGGATGTGGTGTCCTATTTTCCTACCAAACAGTTACACGATAACTGAGTGTTTCTAGAGTGAGTATAGTCTAGAATTGTCTATGGAGGTTAGGGGAATGTAGCAGTCAGAATGAAGGTCAGGTGTTATTTCATCGGATAAATCTAGATGTGGCTGAGTGTTTTTGTGTTTGGCGTTTGTTTGAGGTAGTTGCTGTTGGTTGAGTAGGGTTTCTTTGAATGAGGGCTTTGCAGTAAGAGGGGTGCGTCAATATGCATAGTGATAATATCAGGTGGTTCTGGAGAATTCTTGGTAGAGATAGATGTGGGATTCATGGTTGAAATTTGTATGAGAAAGGAGGTGGTGAGTAGAGGAAGGAGATGATTTTAGAGAGAAGGAGGAGCTTCTCTATCTATCCCATTTTTTATTCACTAAAGTATACAATATTTTTTTTTTGATTCTTCACAAATACACATTTATGTTTTGGGTAAAAAATGATGTATTCATCTCAATCCATTAAACCTAATCACATTCGAGTCTTTGTCAAACCATGTCCTGATGTAATTGAGATCTATAATTAGGATGGTTTATTAATGTCACGATCCAAAATTTGCTCCATCGGGACAGTGATGCTGGCTAATATCACACTTGCTAGGCAAGCCAACGTAAGAGTATTATTAACCAATTTCCTTTACGTTTCAGTGATTAAAAGTAAACAAGCTAAAACAAGTAGAAATAATTGCAAAAGTAAGTAAATAGCCTATTTGTTTATATACTATTACCAATACTATTGCTATTACTACCCAGAATCTAGTGTCACAATCCACAAACACACTAAGATTGCTATAAATATTTTTTCAAAAGAAGATACAACTGTTTATGATGGGAATTAAAACAGTAAATGTAGGAGTATAGACCCAGGGCATGCGGACGCCAACAGGACTGCCTTGGGCCTCCTAGCTGAAAATATCTACACCCGACCTCTCGATTAGCCACTACTTGCTCCAAAATTTACACAGAAAGTGTAAAGTGCAGTACTAGTACAACCTAACCCATCTATTGGTAAGTTCCGAGCCTAACCTCGACGAGATATCGACGAGGCTACGATTGGAAAATCACAATATAACATGCATACAATGTATAATAAAAGTAGAAAGAAGAACATGACAAATAAAGCAGTAACTTGCAAGGAATGAATACAGAACTCAATTATCTTATCAGTATCCATCTATAACCAATCCTTAAGTGAAATGCAAATCTACAGAATAACGTACACAGTAGAAGAAAGACATAAACACACATAAACTGATGCGGCGCGCATCTCGATCCCACCATATATCAATATCAATATGAATATTCACCCTTATTACTCCATATCAATCCACCCTTATTCCTCCTGTTGCAGCATGCAAACCGATTCCACCGTATAGTAGCATTTTACCCTTATTGCTCTTCAATATGTCACCCTTATTTCTCCTGTTGCGGCGCGCAACCCAATCCTACCATATCAACATCAATTACTTAATAAGTACAGAAATTTCACAATTTAACTCAAAATTCTTCACAATATTTAAACCTCAACCAAAGCAACAAAAAGCTTGTACACTATGAAACTTCACACAAATAATACTACTCAACGAAACCAATCCAAAATATATCATAAAATACCGATAAACTAGCTTAAGCCAATAATATGAGACCATGAAACTACATGGCAGCTAATACCTTCAACAATGGAAAATTATGTCTGACAAGTAGCTATGAAACATGGAAATACCAGTAAAGTATGTAGCAGTTAGGGCAGGGAAAGGGCAATATAAGAATAATGGGAAGGAAACATGCAAAACAGATAAATTGGCGGCGCATAGGTACTCGTCACCTTATTATACGCTGCTCACATGGATTTTAACATAGAAAATAAGTCAAGGGTTCCTAATCCCTCGAGTCAAAATACGATACGACACTTACCTCGATCAACTTACTGCTTAGTTACCACTTTTCCACTAGTTTCTACTTCCAAATCACTCGTATATAGCCATAATTAACTTCATAACACTAAATATTGCTAAAAAATCAATTACAATGCATAAATTTAGATTTTCCAAACTTTCCCCCCCAAAAGTAAAAAATCGACATCGGGCCCGCTTGGTCAAAACTCGAAGTTCAGACAAAACCTATTCACCCATTCACCGAGCCCGAATATGTAACTAAATTTCACAATCCGATCCCAAATTGAGGACCATATCCCCAATTTTAAAAAAACCCCCAATTTCCCAAAAATCTCTAATTTCTACCATGAAAGAGCAAGATTTAGGACTAGAAATCTAATCGGTGATGCTGGAAATTGAAGGAAACAAGTTAAGAGTACAAACCTATGATTTGGTGTTGAATTTCCTTTTCAAAAATTGCCCTGGATAGAGTTCTAGTGTAAAAGTTGTGAAATTTTGAAAAATTCCCGTGTCTGGTATGTTTTTAAATCACTAGACAGGCCTTCTTCACGTGCGTGAAGGGCCTGTCGTGATCGCGAGAAATAGCGGCAGGCCTACGCGTTCGTGAGTGTCACTACGTGTTCGCGAAACGCTGCTCCCCCTTGGCCTTCGCGTTCGCGGCCCAAAGATCGCGTTCGCATAGAAGAACTACTGACCCCTCCCCCAAGTCCTTAAGCCATCGCGTTCTTGTCGAGCTGGCCATGTTCGCGAAGGGTAAGACCCCTATTTCTCCGCGTTCGTAACCTAGTCTTCACATTTACGAAGAGTAAATTCCTATGCAGCACTGTTTTCCCTTCGCAATCATGAAGCACAAAGCATCAACACACCAATAGCACCAAAATACACTAGATTTATAAGTTTTAAACTACCCGTAGCCTATCCGAAACATGTTCGAGCCCTTGAGTCTCCTAACCAAACGTGCATACAAGTGTAAAATATCATACAGACTTTCTCATGCGGTTAAATTGCCAAAATAACACCTAGAGCTACGAATTTAGCACCAAATCATATGAAATTTTTAAGTCTTTGAAATTCCTATTTTCACAACCAGATGTCCGAATCACGTCAAATCAGTTCCTTTTCTCACAAAATTTCACAAATAAGGTATAATTATTATTTTGAACATGTACTGGGTTGCGGAACCAAAATATGGGCCCGATACCAACAAGATCAAATATATGACCCTTATTGCTCCTCAATATATGACCTTTATTGCTATAAGACCCTTATTCCTCCTGTTGCAGCGCGCAACCCATTCCCACCATATCAACATCAGTTACTCAATAAGTACAAAAATTTCACAGTTTAACTCAAAACTCTTCACAATATTTAAACTTCAACCAAAGCAAACAGAAAGCTTGTACACTTTGAAACTTCACACAAATAATACTACTTAGAGAAACCAATCCAAAATATACCATAAAATACCGACAAACAAGCTTAAGCCAATAATATGAGACAATGAAACTACGGGGCAGCTAATATATTTAACAATGGAAAACAATGTCTGACAAGTAGCAATTAAGCATAGAAATACCAGTAAAGCATGTAGCACTTAAGGCAGGAAAGGGCAATATAAGAAGAACGAGAATGAAACATGCAAAACAGATAAATCAGTGGTGCATAGGTACTCGTCACCTCACTTATACGCCACTCACATGGATTTTCAGATAGCAAAATAAGTCAAGGGTTCCTAATCCCTAGAGTCAAAGTTAGATACGATACTTACTTCAACTCACATGCCACTCACTGCTGGATTACTGCTTTTCCTCTAGTTTCCACCTCCAAACCACTTGTATATAGTCATAGTTAATTTGATAACATCAAATATTACTAAAGAAATTAATCACAATGAATAAATTTAGATTTACAAAACTTTCCCCAAAAAAGTCAAAAAGCAACCCCAAGCCTGCTTGGTCAAAACTTAAGGTTTAGAACAAAATTCATTCAAGAACTCCAATAATAGTAATACTGAACAAAAGTACTGACACTCCCAAAGATCCGGAGTCACAAGTCTAGAGCCTCTAATAAAACCCAACAGGAAATAGAGAGTACGATATAGAAGTACTCAAGTCCGAATACAAAATATACAATAACAACTGGAATGAGGGGAGAAGCTAGGCTCTGCGGACGTAGGCAGCTACCTCAGCAACTCGATGTGACAATGTAAACGCTGGAGATGTCCGTCTACTGCTCCTGTGTACCTGAGTCTGCACACAAAAGGTGCAGGGAGTAGGGGTGAGTACTAAGTACTCAGTGAGTAACAAATATATATATGTAGCTGACAGTAAGAAATCCACAAAATACCACAATATGAAGCTACACTACAGTCCGATTCTCCTACGAACTAGCAACAACAATACAATACAGCTACCACAGAGTAATTCAACAAATACGGATGCAATGCAATGCACATAACCGCTACGGCGTGTAGCCCGATCCAATTTAACGTCGACGGCGCTCACTGGGGGTGTGTACAGACTCCGGAGGGGCTCCTACAGCCCAAGCGCAATACTGCTGCGGCGTGCAGCCCGATCCTCACATCAACCACTGCGGCGTGCAGGCCCGATCCCATACTCAGTCCACAATAAGCATTTAAGTCACAAAACAATTCATTTTCCTTATTTCCAGTTCTCAATTCATAATTTATGAAAAATACTTTTATCTTTATTAGGTTTGTAAAAGCCGGTGACTTAGCATTTCAAAAATGTGATTAAAATTTCCAGGACTGAGATCAGTGATTTAAGCAATTACAGCTATCACATAAATATTGTCCTCTAAGGACGCTACAGATCGGCACAAGGCCCCAAACAAGGCTTACAGCCCACAAATATAGCAAATACAGTGTATTTCCAACACTAACCACATATTATTCATTTCCGGGATGGACCAAGTCTCAATCCCCAATCACAATCAATCCCGCACCTGCCACGGTGTGCGAGCCACGCCCTATTAGTGTCACAATGTGCTAAGCCGGGGTTTCGAACCCTCAGGCTACAATATACACAAACTACTCACCTCTAGCCGGTCGTAGAATCGTCCGCGATGCCTTTTCCTTTGAATTTCGTTGCCTCGTGTGTAGAATCTAGTCAAATAACAATAATTATATCAAATACGGGTCAAAGAATCATAACCCACTTCAATTTATATGAAATTCGCAAAATTACACTAAGTTGGTAAAACCCGACTTTCGGTACGATTCTCGAAAAATTACGAAAGTCACATATTCGGAACCCTCATCTCAATACGAGTCTAAGCATATCAATTTTACCAAATTCGGACTCCATTTGCTCATTCAAAACCTTGATTTTCTAAAGTTCAAGCCTAGGGTTAAATCTTCCATGAATCACCCACAAATTCTTCCATTTTCATGATATAATTGCATAATAATACCAATACTAATCATAGTTT
Source organism: Nicotiana noctiflora (assembly GCA_032618575.1). Lineage (NCBI taxonomy): Eukaryota > Viridiplantae > Streptophyta > Magnoliopsida > Solanales > Solanaceae > Nicotiana > Nicotiana noctiflora. The sequence goes on along the minus strand of JASVEL010013473.1, from coordinate 122,667 downwards.
AAGTCCATAGTTGCTTACCTGATGATTTCCCTTGAGTTTCTCTTCAAAATCGCCCAAATCGCCTCTAAAGCCGAGACCCAAATGTGTGAAATGTTCTGAAATTTTTTTTTCTAACTTCTGATACACTTAACTTACAGCGATTTTCGCTTCTGCGGAAGAATTTCTGCTCCTACGCGTCCGCTTCTGCGGAGATTCGATCGCTCCTGCGGATATTTCCGCTTCTGCGACTAGGCGTCCGCCTCTGCGGACTCGCCTAAGCGGCTCCCTTCCGCTTCTGCGATGGCCGCTTCTGCGGCTCCCTGTCCGCTCCCGTGATTCCGCTTCAGCGGAAAATGCTCCGCTTCTGCGGTGCCAGCGCTTCGACGCTCCTGGTCCGCCTCAGCGCACCCGCTCCTGCGCCCAATAATTCCGCAGGAGCGGAAACAACAGAGACAGGACTCCTCAAACCTGCAATTTCCATGTTTTTCTCCCGATTAACCATCCGAAAACACCCCGAGGCCCCGGGACCTCATTCAAACACACCAACACATCCTAATTCCTTATTCGAACTTGTTCCAATCATAAAAACACCATCCTAAACATCAAAATCACCAATTATCCACGGATTCAAGCCTAAGTTTCTTCAAAACTTTCAAAACTAACATTCAACCCAAAACCCGATCAAACGATGTCCGAATGACCTAAAAATTTGCAGACATATCCAAAATCACATAACGAAGCTACAGAAATTGTCGGAATTCCATTCCGACCCCCGGATCAAAATATCACCTACCATCCGGTTTTCGCCAAAATTCAACATTCGCCAATTCAAGCTTAAAACTACACCGAACCTCCGAATTCAATTCCGATTGTTCTCCTAAGTCATAAATGATCCCCGGAACTAGTCGAATCATCGGAATCCGGTTCCGAGCACTCTAACTCAATAGTCAACTCTTGGTTGACTTTTCATATTCAAGCTTTCTTCAAACATGCTATTTGTTTCATTTTCAATCCAAATCACTTCTAACTCACCCGATATACTCTAATACTGTTTTAAAAGCATAATATTTGTAAATGCAAGGTAACGGGGTGGTAATTCCCGTAACGACAGGCCGGGTCGTTACAATTAATTGACAAAACTTTCCCCAAAAAAGTCAAAAAGCAACCCCAAGCCTGCTTGGTCAAAACTTAAGGTTTAGAACAAAATTCATTCACCCATTCACTCCCAAGTCCGAATATGTAATTAAATCCAGAATTTGACCCCAAATAATTGTCAAAATCCCCAATTTTGCGGAAACCCCCAATTCCCCCAAAATCCCTAATTTCTACCATGAAAGAACAAGATTTAGGACTAGAAATCTAATAGGTGATGTTGGAAATTGAAGGAAACGAGTTAAAGAGTACAAACCAATGATTTGGTGTTGGATTCCCTATTAAAATATCGCCCTAGGTCGAGTACTAGTGAAAGAGCTATGAAATTTTGAAAAATTCCCGTTTCTGATATGTTTTTAATTCATCGGACATGACTTCATCGAGTTTGCGAAGGGCCTGTTGCGATCATGAGAAACAGCTGCCCAAAGGCCTAACCATTCGTGAGTCTCACTACGCGTTCGCGAGTCTCAATATGTGTTCGCGAGTCTCACTAAGCGTTCGCGAAAGGCTGCTTCCCTCTGGCCTTCGCGTTTATGATCCAATGATCGCATTCGCGTAGAAGAACATTTGTCCGCTCATCCAAATCACAAAGCCATCGCATTCGCGTCTAGATGGCTGCGTTTGCGAAGGGCAAGATCCCCATTGCTCTGGGTTCGCGACCGAATCTCCATGTTAGAAAAGTGTAAATTCCTCCCCTGCCCCATTTCCCCCATCGTGATCGCGTGAGTGGCTTCGCAATCTCAAAGTACAAAGCACCGACACACCAGTAGCAGCAAAATACACTAGATTTCGAAGTTTCAAACTACCCGTAGCCAATCCGAAACTTGCCCAAGCCATTCGGGGTTCCTAACCAAAGATGCACACAAGTCTAAAAATATCATACAGACTTGTTCGTGCAATCAAATTGCCAAAATAACACCTAGAACTACGAATTTAGCACCAAATCGCATGAAATTCTTGAAGAACATTTTGAAATTTCTATTTTCACAACCAGACGTCCGAATCACGCCAAATTAGTTCCATTTCTCATCAAATCTCACAAATAAGGTATGAATATTATTTGGACATGTACCGAGCTTCAGAACCAAAATACGGGGCCGATATCAACAAGATCAAACATTAACCAAATTCTTAAAACCATTAATTCGAATCTTTCAATTTTTCATAAAAAATTCATATCTCGAGTTAGGGATCCCGGAATTCAATTCCCTACATATGCCAAGGTCCCATATTTCGATATGGAATCACAAGGAATTTCAAATCACAAGTTCGAATCAGGTTACTCAAAACATTGACCGAAGTCAACTAAATTAACTTTTAAAGATTTTTATCAACTTTCAACATAAAAGCTTTTCGAAAATAAGTCTGGACTGTGCACGCAAATCGAGTAAGAATAAAATGAGGTTTAGAAGGCCTCGAAATACGGAATCGAGTTCTAAAACATAAGATGACCTTTTGGGTCATCACAATTAACCCATGGCTTCATGGGCGAAGCCACCTTTTGCAAAGGATGGTCAACTGATCACCTTCGCCAAAAAATTATACTATGTATATAAGTAAAATATTGATTTTAGATATATAAAACCTATATTGAACACCTTTTGTTGAATTTATTTTTAAATTTCTTTTAAGTTTGAACATCCTTCGATACATTTCTGATTTCGCCACTGCATCGCTTAATACTGAATATGCTAAAAAAAGTCAAGATTCCAACTTCTTACAACACCATCACATGAGCAAAGGAAAATAACAAGAAAGTCGATGGATCTGAGCTTGAGCTATAAGAAAGACGCTTTTAGTATCTTTCAAATTAACTTCATAAATGAGGCACATCAATAATTTATATATTTTCATGTGCATTTTTGGTCCTAATTTACTGTTGAAGAAATTCATGAAAAGGTACTTAACATGCAAGCTATACCATGCATCAATCTGAAGCAATTCTATTTCAATGTTTAATTCTTGCCCCTTCGAACTTTTTGACACCAACTATTGCATTAGGTGCGGTCCTTGCCTATCTCTTCTATACTGAATTCAATACGAGAAACCCTTAAAATATCTTTACTTGCGATCTTCAAGATCAATATGACAATTTATGGGGTCAATTAGTTGCAAAGCGAGATATCCATGAATTAGGGCGTACACGGATCGGGTTGATTGTGTTTTTATTAAAATCAAACCAACTATATTGGTTTGAATTGGTTTGGTTTTGTCATTCTTTTCGCGCTTTTCGAGTTTTTTTGCTACATGAATATTATTTTAATCTTACTTCGTTAAAGTTATAGATAAAGTTCTGATAAGTGAATATATGTTTATTAAAATTTTTAAAAGGTGATAATCGTATAATCGATTGAAATATTCTTATGGGAGATTTTTTTTAGTAATACATAGTTATTTTCTTAGTCGTGCAACAATTTTTTTTGATGTACGAATCAAATTTAATAATTAAGCATAAAATCAATATGAAACCTAAATAATGATGATATGTTCTATTTTATCTTAGAATTATCGGACTGTCATTTCAAATTCGAAAAAGCTATAAGAATTTAAAAGAAATAATGGTATGTTCTATTTAATCTTAGATTTATCGAACTATCATTTCAAATTCGAAAAAGTTATAAAAATTTAACAAATTTTGACATATGAATATGAAAGAACAAAGAAATTAACGCATTTCAATAATACTTGATACGAAAGTGACGATACAACTCACCTAATAAATATAGGTGCACTTCAAAGTTCTATCAAATAGCACATCCTGTGATAACATTTCAAATTTCTAGATATTTTCTAAACGAAATTATGTACAAAATCATTCAAGTATATATAAAAATTATATATTTATATGCCGGGCTAATTCATATTTTTTTACTCAATACCTAAAATCAAAACCAAACATAATCGGTTATTTTAATTAGTTTGGTTTGGCTTTTTGGTTTGGTGCATTTTTCCGGTTCGTTTGAACACCCCAATCTAAGGGTTAACAATTCCAGCATTAATACCACCATTTTGGTATTACATTTGTACCAGTATTAAAGCTAAATACTCATAATCAAATATGAGATAAACACATCTCCAAATTTTATTCCGTAATTATAATGCTAATCCTGATAATCAAATGACCCCTAAGAATTAAAGTAATGTACACTAAATTATGTCGTATTGAATTTTACGCTATTAAAATTGTCACAAACAAGTATCTCTACATAGTAAGTAGGAAAATATAGTAATTAATAACCTCCTATAAGTCTATAACCGGTTAGTTATAATGACAATTTAATCCCTTCAAATATTCTTAACTTAAAATATTCTTTAAGATTTAATCCCTTCAAATGATTAGTGTCTTCTCTTCATCAAAGGGTAAAACCTGCGATCATGCATCACGATTCAAATCCAATGTACAAGTTCGACTAGTTGGGCTTTCCCTATCCCTTAAATAAATTTGGTCCAAGATAAATGTTATTTTAGAGAACCAAGATGACATTATTAAATTTTTTTTTTGTTTGTAAAATTTCATCATGCTCCAATATATGATTTATACAAATTTCTAAAAATTCTCTTAACAGTTTTTACTCATATTGAAGAGAGAAGAACAATATTTTGTCACCCTATAACGATATTTAAAATGGACCGTAAAATATATTACCTATATGAAGAAAAAGATAAACTAGTAGTAATGGTTTCTTCGTTTGCAAATGTTGACTTTGTGACCCAAATATTGGTGACAAAACTAAAAAAGAGCAATAAAGAAATAAAAAGTGTGTGAATGACTCGGTATTATTAATGGGGTAACAAATACGATAGCCATGCATTTCTTTACGAATTACTTCATTCACAAGAATCAACCAAGCTACGTTTTGAATCGGGATAAAAAAGGTTAGTGTTGGAGTAGTAAATATTATTTTATTATTAACTAAAAGTCCCGGGTCAAGTTTTAAATACGGAAAGGGCCAAATATTCCATAGACTTTACGATAAGGTCTTATATATAACGCTCGTTAAAAGTTTGGCCCATCACCAGCTTTGTCGTTACACTATTGGCCTGGATACCCCCTTTATTTTAAACGTAGCAAAATACCCCCCTAGACTTTACAATAAAGTTTATATATAACCCTCGTTAAAAGTTTGGCCCATCACTGAATTTTATTTACTGATAAGTGTTGTAACTCTAAGAGGAAGTTCATCATCTACTCATTCACAAAACTTACATTTCTGTCCCTACGCAACAATTAGAATAAATATGCCAACATTTTTCACCATTCAATTCCCAATGCCGGCATCTTTCACCATTTATTTACTAACGATTCATAATGCCGGCAGACAAAAATTATCGATAATTTTATTCTAATTGTGCGCAGGGATATAAATGTAAGTTTTTGGAATGGATAGATGATGAACTTCCTCTTAGGGTTACACACTGATTAGTAAATAAAATTGGGAGAAATTAAAAAATAGCCAGATTTACAACCGGTCGTTCAAAAATAGTCTAATTTCAAAAGTAATTGAAATTTAGACACATTTCATATAAAGATAAATCTGAGCGAAAATACTGTTCAAAATGCGAATAATACTCTAGTATATTATGCTGGAGTTCCAGCATAAGTATACTTGACTTCCAACATATTATATTGGAGTTTCAGAACAAGTATGCTGAAACTCTAGCATAATATGATAGAGTTTCAGCATAAGTATACAAGAACTCCAGCATAATATACTGGACTTCCAGCAAGTACATTGGTCAAGTATAATATACTGGAGTTTGGAGTACCTGTGCTCCGGTATACTATACTGTAGCGGCAAAGTGTACCGGTTCAGCATAATATGCTGGAGTTCATATATAAGTGCACTGAACTCCAATATATTATGCTGGACCTATCTCTATTGCAGCAAAATAATGGCTATTTTTCATTGACTTGGTAAACATTGACTATTTTTGATTGATCAGTTCAAAAACTGACTATACCGTACTATTTTTACAATAAAATTGGGTGATGGGCTAAACTTTTAACGAGGGTTATATATAGACCTTATCGTAAAGTCCACGGGAGGGGGAGAGGGGATATTTGGCCCCGTTTAAAACAAAGGAGTATTCAGGCCAATAGTGTAACGACAAGATTGGTGATAAGTCAAACTTTTAACGAGATTTATATATAGACCTTATTGTAAAGTTTAGGGGATATTTGGCCCTTTTACGTTTTACATATGAAATCGCTTTTATTAGCACCGCTTTAATATTGAAAATAAAAAAATAAAAAAATTTTAATTGAGGAGAAAAAAGTCTACTAAAATGGGGTTGCACTCAAAAGGAGGACAATTAAAAATCATTGGGAATCTGAACTATAAGGAGCACATGGAAAGTTGGTAACATATAGAGAGATAAAGCACATTCCTTCTTCTCCACCCAACTCTCCAAGTGTTATCCATTCTCATGAATAGCATGGTGATAAAATCTTTCTCCCATATTTTTAGGGTTTTGGGATCCGCGCAACTGCAGAAATAACAACTTATTAATTTCTCCTATTCATATTATATAGGAGTATATATATATTTGTTCAAAAGTGGATTCAAAATTTTAATTTGTTGAGTTTAATTTTTTATTTTTATTTTTATAACTGAACCTATTGCACATTTGAAATATGGGTTAAAATATAATATTTATTAAAATTTTAATGATCTTATATATATAAAAGCTACATATTAAAGTTACTGAGTTTAGTTGAAATTATAACCTTTTAGTTACATCCACATTTATGCATTTGTTTATTTTCACAAAGAGTAGTATAATACATCTCTTAAGATTGGATAGCATTAATTATAAAAGTATTTTGTTTAAATTAGCCTTGGTCTCTTTTTTAACTGTCTCGCTTAATTAGCCTTACACGAACTGACACTGTAATAACATACTTGAATTTTTTTAATGATCTTTTAAAATAAATCCAATTTGCCAAAGCTACTAATATTTGGATTAATGGAAATACAATTTGTCAGCTTCACTGTAAACGTGGCTAAATCAGTTAATTATTTAATTTATCCACTCTAGTTTTTTTTAATGAAATTTTTACCAATATGTTCCATATTTGAAACGTTTTTGCCTTCAATGTATAAGTTTAGTGTTAATTACATTTCAGCATACCATATTACAATTTTTGTACCATAATTGTATTTAATGTACTAATTAATGATGTAGTAAGTGTAGGCATTAATTTAGGAGAGAATATTCTATCAATTAAATTTTACCCGCTTCTCTCTCCTACCCAAACCCACACCCCCCACGTTTTACTCTTTCTCCCCACAACCCACACCCACGTTTTCACTATTGTTGCACGATGTACTCTTCTGAACTCAAAAACACCCACGATTTTTGAAGCTTCTTCCTCTTTTATATTCTACACATTTCGGTTTCAAATCAATTTATTCACAAATCATGAAGAAGATAAACACCCCCAAAAAGTTGTCTCCAAAATCAAAAATACCTGATATACCTTCTTTTGATTTGGGTGTTTTAACACCTAAACCAGCACTAAAATCTGGAAAAGCTACACATGCAAGTGTAGATAGTAGTAAAATTTCATCTCCCAGACAACTTCGTGCGGAGATGAGAACTAAGTTAGTGCACGATTTTGATGCTGTTGGTGTTTCTAAACAATCCGCGAAGCAACTCAAACGTAAGGCTAAAGAGAAGTGTTCAGATGATGATTTTGTTGAAGAAGCCCCTAAAATGCCATTGTCGAAAAAATCGAAGGTATCCACAAGTTCATCTTTAGCAAAGAAGAAGAAAGCAGCAAAAAAAGTGCAGAAGTTGGCTGACAAAAACACCCATATTACGAAGGTTCATTATTATTTTATATTTACAGTTATTTTAATTTATTTTTAGTTGAAAAAATTAATGATTCAAGTGTTTTGTGTTAAATGCAGTGTTTAAATAAATTTTGTGGATTTTTGTCTCAATTTTGTAGTTTTAATACATTTATTTGTAGTTACAATGTAGTACAAATACAAAATATAGTTACATATAGTTATTTGTAGTTAAAATGTAGTTATAGGCAAACAAAAAAATTTGTAGAATAGAGTCCATAAAAGACTAAACATACCAACCTTAAAAGGTAGTTAAGTGTAGTTATTTGTAGTTATAATGTAGTTACAGTCTAACAGAGGATATACATTTAACTAACAGAATCCATCTTTAAATGTAGTTATATATAGTTATTTGTAGTTAAAATGTAGTTACAGACTAACATAGTCTATAAAACACTAACACAATCCATCTTTAAATGTAGTTATATATAGTTATAGGTGTTGGTTGTTTGTAAAGTATTTTATTATATCTATTATGTAGTTATATATATCTATTTGTAGTTTCATTGTAATGCAATATACTAATATTAAACAATGTATTTTTTTGTGCATAATGGAGATTACTTTGCTTCTCATAATGTTGATTATGGTGTGCTTAGGTTTCACACTTTGTGTGATCCTAGTATTGTAGGCCAAATAAAATCTTTACTATCTCCAAATGCTTTAAATATGTTTAAAAACAGTTGCTTTGGTTATTTTTTAACTCTTCCTCTAGTTTGTATGCAAAACCAAGCAATTCATCTTCTTATGAAGTATGTTTTTGTGGCTGCATTTGCGGAGTATGTTAGCCTCGGAGATTTGGCAATCCCAAAAGAAGACCTTTCTGATGTCGACCAACACCGTAGACGCTATGGAGCTCTACTTTGGGACTATGCAACAAAGAAGCAAGAAGATGGGTCGATAAGTGAAAGCGAGGTCACAGGAAGGCTAGCAAGGAGGAAGGGTGCACCTGCAAAGAATGAGAGGACTAGAGTAATTAGAAGAAAGAGATAGAGTAGTCTGTTGTTAGTTGACTGTTTAATTGTTGTTGTCTTTATTTTCGTAGTTTAAGTTGACAAAACTGTAGGTAATTTGCTATTTTCTTGTTTACACTAGTTTATTTTGACTAATCTGTAATACATATTACATATTATGAATTTACAATACTTTATATGTTTAAAGTTAACTACTTTGATTTCATTTTATAATACTTGCCTACAATTTATCTTCATATACTTTTTATGAAATACATCATAGTTAATTGTAGTTTATAGTTCCAATTAAACTACTATGCTTTATACTCTTTAGTATAATATATTTGTAGTTTAATTGTTATTGAATGTAAAAAAAATATACAACTTCTACAGGTGACCTGAATATTTTTTCCTTTAAGTTATGTATGCAAAGGCAAATTGTAGTTAAAATGTAGTTAAATAATACTTTTTGTCGTTAAATTGTAGTTACATGCTAACTGAGCCCTTAAAAGATTAACACCAAAATTGTATTTGAAATGTAGTTATATATAATTATCTGTCGTTAAAATGTAGTTGCAGTCTAACAGATTCAACAAAAAACTAAACCAAACCATCTTAAAATGTTGTTTCAGATAATTACTTGTAGTTGTAGTTACATTCTAACATAGTAAATAAAATAATAACACAATCAATCTTAAAAACAAGTTAGATTCAAATTTTCTGTAGTTAAAATGTAGATACAAACTAACATAGACCATGAAAGCCTAATTTTCTTTCACAAGGCAAACTGTTACATTTTAGCTTTCAGTAATACTGAACTCACTACTATTTATTTCTAAAAAATATTCCAGTACATAATGATCAGTTTTTTTTGGCGCATTCTTGCAAGTTCTTTTGTTATGCCCTTCACATCCACAGTTTCCACATGACACCTTGTATTTCTTTGTCTTTATTTCATCAAATGTTTTATATCTTTCCTTCTGAGGTCTGCCAGGCTGCCTTTTATCCATCGCCGGTGGCTTTACTATCTCATCCAAAATATATTGTGGCACATCCCATTTGCTTTCATCAGGAAGAGGATTTACTGGCATTTCATATGTAAGCAAAAGGTTATTCCTTGTGTAATAACAACTGCAATAGTTTTCGTATGTTTCCTTCCTATGCCTTAATGCTGCCAATGCATGTGCACATGGAAGTTCATCGAGTTGAAATTGTCCACAACTACATTTCTTGTTTTGTAAACACACAATGTACCGCTTCACACCATCTATCACAGTATGTAAATGATCTGTTGAAGCCCTCACCTAAATTTCAATTAGAAATAGCAAAAATATTAGCTCAATTAGTAATAGCAGATTATATAAAGATTACCTACAAAACAGTTACAAATACGATTATATATATATATAAACTACATTTACCCACAATATAAATACAATTAATCTACATTTGACTGTTAACAGTATTTTTAAAGATGAATCTGTAGTTAAAAATAACAGGTCTTACTCTTAATTTGTGAGATATTGTACTGTTATCCTCCAATTGTTTGTTGAATTTGTGGCCAAGGTATGTGAAAGTACCCATTGCCTTCAATAACTTCTCTTTCGTCCAACGTTCAAGAAGCGTCCTCATATACTCTAATAGATCAAAGATTGGCAGCTCTCTTGCCTCTTTTGTTACAGCATTCAACGACTCCGCAATGTTTGATGTCATAGTAAAAGTTCTATTAACCGTTGCATGTACTCTTGACCATCTATGATATCCAATATCATATAAGTAAGATTTCACACGTTGGTCTACCTCTTCAATTTTCAACATCAATTCATTAAATTCATCTAGTGTGTATGCCCGTGCTGTAGCAAAGTACAATTCTTGTAATTGTAGATGTCCCTTCTTGAATTTGGATCTTATATTTGTCCAAATGTGCCACATGCAAGAGTAGTGTGGCATTCCCGGATATACAATTGAGGTTGCCTTCATTATGCTCTCATTCCTATCTGAAACAACGCACATTGAAGGTCTTTCACCATATGCCTCCTTGAATTGCTCAAAGAACCACTTCCAAGACGCGTCATTTTCAGAATCAACCAAAGCATAGGCCAAGGGCAAGATAGTACCTACAATTTTGTTTCAAAGAATATTAGTTTGCAGATCTGAATATGTACAAACTACAAAATATTTACCAAATAACTACAATTAACTACATTTAACCTGTTGCATCCATGGTGCTTGCTGTCAGCATTATCCCTCTGTATGCTGACTTTAAGAATGTCCCATCCACAACCACAACTGGCCTACAATGTTGCCAACCACTTATTGATGTACAAAGAGCAATAAATGCATATAAGAAACAATTATCTGCTGATTTTTTCAATTTAACAACAGAACCAGGATAAGTTGTTTCAAGAATGTAAAAATATTTAGGTAATTTGTTGTATGAGTCAGCAGGATTCCCTCTTAAAAAGTGTAAAGCCTTTTCCTTTGCTCTCCATGCTTGCATGTAGCTTAGATTTAGTCCATGTTCGGATAACATGTCCGTTTGAATGTCCTTTGGTGTGTAAACAAGTCTTGGGATCACAATACTTTGGAACGACCATGCTACCAACTACTGCCGCAGTACGTTTGTGCTGTATGAATGATTCGTCCATTAAACAACAAGTGTGTTGTCGATTGAAACTCCTTATCTTGAACATTGCAGAATCATTAATTGATGTTGCCTTGAAGTGCCATTTACAATTTTCAGAAACGCATACAAGCCAGTAGCTACAAAAAAAGAATAAGGAAATTTTTTTAGTTTAATATAAACTACATTTAACTACAATTTGACTACAATATATCAATAATTTTAATTCAGTTTACATTTAAATACAATTAACTACAATTTGACTCCTTACCTTCTGTGGCTAGACCTTTTTACTCTGAACTGGAATTTCTGCATCACTGAAAAATTCTTCATTGCAACAGCTACAGTTTGCTTGTCTTGATATACTTGTCCTTCTTCAATATATGTTTGCTTATAATCAGTTATTATATGACTTTGATATTCCTCTATAGCTGGAGATGATGGTATTTCAAGTAAGTTTAACGATCCAGACGAACCTGTATAGTAACATATACATTAATGTAGAAAATTTGTAGATAAATTGAAAAAAATAATGTTTCATAAATTCCAGAACAACATTATTTGTAGTTTCATTGTAGATATATGTAGTTAATTGTAGGTAAAACATAAAAACCAGTAGATTTCTGCAATGTCGAATTAGACAAACCTGCACTTGTGCTCTCGTTTGTGATTGCCAATTCCATATTGAAATCGCTTACACTTATGCATAAAGGATATGAACCTAAGTTTTTATTCTCTTTTTTGTCTCCATATACACATGAACACCCATATCATTACGGATCTCCATTGGAGGACAATTTTCGTTCACAATATATTTGATTACAACAATTTTTTCTGATGTATCAATCGAAAGTTGTTCCGCAATTGTAGATATCAGATTTCCGTAGCTTGAATTATCATCAACAACAATCGCATCAACTTCAAAATTTATGTATCTTCCACAATTATCCCAATTTCCATTCACTTTAAGCATAATTGGTATTTTTGCCATCGTTTTCTGTTGTTGAGATATAGTTTGTCAACTATTAATGAAGAATACTGAGAGAGACTCAATTGAATTGATATTCGGCTTTTTGAAATTGTAGTTAGTCAGAGAATTTCGCAGCTTCTGTAATTTTCGAAGCTTGAATTTCTCGAATTTGAAGAATAATGAGAGAGAATCAGTTGAATTGATATGCTTCTTTTGATTTTGTAGTTATTCAGTGATTTACGCAGCTTCAGTGTATGTTTTCAGTTTTGAATTTCTGTATTTACTGTGAAAGAATCAATCCCAGATTCTTTGCCCTGTTTTTAGCGCGCTATAATAGGCAGATTCTGTCTATTTTTGAATTTGTATAAATTTTGTAGTTAAACCATAAACAGAGCGGGTAATTTCAATAATTTGCACAATTTTGGTAATAAGGTTTAATATATAGTATACATAGGAAAATTTCTTTTTTTAGTCTTCTCGTTTGCGTCTCCCTTAAATAACCCACCAGGATTGTAACGACCCGACCGGTCATTTTAGAAAATTATGCCCCAATCCCTAATTTAACTTTTCCCCTAAGTTCATTTCGCTATTGTGGGTTGCCGGGAGAGTCGGTTCTGAAAATTTGAGCATTTTGGGACACTTAGTCCCTAAATAAGAGCTTTGAAGCTAGAAAACGGTCCGTAGCCGGAACAGTGTTAAGACGATCTCGGAACGGAAATCCGATGGTTCCATTAGCTCCGTTAGGTGATTTCGGGGTTGGGAGCGCGTTCGGAATGTATTTTGGAGGTCCGTAGCTCAATTAGGCTTGAAATGCCGAAGGATGAAATTTTGGCGAATCCGAACGATAGGTGAGATTTTGATCCGGGGGTCGGAATGGAATTCCGACAATTTCTGTAGCTTCGTTATGTGAATTTGGATATGTCCGCAAAGTTTCGGGTCATTCGGACGTCGTTTGGTCGGGTTTTAGATCGAATGTGCAATTCGGAAAGTTTTAAGAAATTTAGGCTTGAATTCGATGTGAATTATGGGTTTTGATGTTGTTAGACGTGTTTTTATGATTTGAACGAGTTCATATCGTGTTTTGGAGTATGTTGGTGGTTTTCGTTGGGGTCCGGGGAGCCTCGGGATGAATTCGGGGGTCCAAACGGACCAATTTGTGCCAAAAGGCACTGCTGTTCTGCTGCAATAACTGCAGAACAATTTTGCTCTCCGCGATCGCGGAGATGGCCATGCGATTGCGTAAGGGAGAAATCCTGAGCTCTGCGATCGCGAAGTAAAGCCTGCGATCGCGTAAGTCTAGAGGTTGAACCAGTGCGATCGCGTGAGGGAGTATGCGATCGCGTAGGGTATTAGTCGGAAGCAGTGCGATCGCGTGAGGGAGTATGCGATCGCGTAGTGTTGCGGAGTTGTTCACTGCGATCGCGTCCAGGGACACGCGATCGCGTAGAGGAAAATTAGGCCGCCCATATTTTGTGCATCGCGATCGCAAGCCCAGTGCTGCGATCGCGTAGAGTAAAATGGCCTGGCAGTGACTTTAAGTCCAGAACATTTCAGTCGCGGCCTAACACACCAAAACCGCCATTGTTGAGCTCCAAGAGAGGATTTTGAAGGGGAAACGCCGGGATATCATCGGGAAATCATCGGGGGTAAGTTTCTTGACCTTAATTCGTTGGTTTATCATGAAATCCGTGATTATTTCACTGAAATTGGGAGATTAAAGGTGGGTTTGAGCCCTAGGCCTAAATGTTAGAAAATCTCTGATTTGAGTGGGCAAATGGAGTCCGATTTTGGTAAATTTTATATGCCTAGACTCGTATTGAGATAAGGAACCCGAATATATAATTTTCGTGATTTTTCGATAAGCGTACCGAAAGTCGGGTTTTGGCAACTTGTGGGTTTTGGTGTATTTTGAGTTATTTTGATTGGGTAATGCCCAATTAGCCTATTTTGATGTGATTCTATTGATTTTTATCAGGATTCTACACTTGTGGAGGCCGACATTCGCGGCAAGAGAGTTGTTTCATAGCGGTTTTGTACCGGAGTCGAGGTAAGTGGCTTGTCTAACCTCGTGTGGGGGAATTTTCACCCCTAGGATATTATGTGATAATTTCAATGCCTTGTACGCGAGGTGACGGGCGTGTACATGCGCTGGTCGTTGAACACATACTTTATTTAAAAATGCCTAATTTGTGATATCCCTGTTTTTAGCCGATTAATTTGATATTTTATCGGTAGTAGTTAGAAAAGCATGATTAGGTAGTATCTCATTGTCTAGTTGCCTAATTGTCTTATTTTTGATAATTATTGGTACTATTTTTCGGTGAAGTTATAGTTAAGCATAATTTACTCTCTCTGTGTATTCCTTTATTTGTTGTGCTTGTGGACTGCGGGTTCGATTCCCGGAGACCCAGGGCTGTGGGTTCGATTCCCGAGATCCTGAGTTATTGGTAGGGACTACGGGTTCGATTCCCGAGATCCTAAGTTATTGGTAGGGACTATGGGTTCGATTCCCGAGATCCTGAGTTATTGGTAGGGACTATGGGTTCGATTCCCGGAGATCCTGAGTTATTGATTATTTATTGAGACATGGGCCGCGGGTTCGATTCCCGGAGACCCAGAGGTACTGTCAATGGGACTGTGGGTTCGATTCCCACAGGTCCCGGACTGGTTTTATTGAGTTGACTATTTGTTGTTAGCTTAATTGTAGACGATTGCAGTAATCATTTATTGTTGTTAATTTCGGAAATTATTATCATTTAAACTGTACTGTTAGGTGTTATTATCATTATGTTGTTGTTTTCTCTCAGTAGGGCCCCGACCTTCCTCGTCACTACTCCATCGAGGTTAGGCTTGGCACTTACTGAGTACCGTCGTGGTGTACTCATGCTACTCTTCTGCACACTTTTGTTGTGCAGATCCAGGTACATCAGGGCAGGCTCACACCAGGTGATTCAGCGGCGTTTTGGGAGACCTCGAGGTATGATCTGCTACGTCCGCAGATCCGGAGGCCTTCCTTCTATTCTAGTGCTAGTAGATGATTTTCCTTCATTTCGTTGTTAGATACTCCTTTTACATAGAGCTACAATTGTATGATCTCTTTTAGTCCGTGTTACCCGTGGGATTCCGGGTCTTGGTAGTGTTTTAAACAGCGTATTTGATTGGTGTGTGTGCCAAGCGGCACGGATTTCATTCCTTTCATCTTATTTTCCGCTAATTCTTATTAAATGTTCATAAACTGGTATATTCCGCAACGTGTTAGGCTTACCTAGTCGTGGGGATTGGGTGCCATCACGACATGTTCACGATTGGTGAACTAGGGTCGTGACAAGTTGGTATCAGAGCTCTAGGTTCATAGGAGTCACGGGACACAGACCGGTTACTTAGAGTCTCGCTGATCGATACGGAGACGTCTGTACTTCTCTTCTCTCAACCTCTGCAATGCCACTCTCAAATGCTGTGCATGCTCCTCCTGGCTGCGTGAGTATACCAAGATATCATCAATAAACACAATCACAAAAGAATCAAGGTACGACCGAAATACACTATTCATCAAGTGCATGAAGGCTGCTGGGGCATTAGTCAACCCGAAAGACATCACCAGGAACTCGTAGTGCCCGTATCGCGTCCTGAACGCTGTCTTCATAATATCTGAGTCCCTGATCTTCAATTGATGATAGCCCGATCGAAGATCAATCTTAGAAAATACACTAGCTCCCATGAGCTGATCAAATAGGTCCTCAATACGAGGCAATGGGTACTTATTCTTCACTGTTACCTTGTTCAGCTGCCTGTAATCAATGCACATTCTCATTGTGCCTTTTTCTTCACAAACAATACAGGAGCACCCCAAGGCGAAACACTGGGTCGAATAAAACCCTTGCCCAATAACTCCTGTAACTGATCCTTCAACTCTTTCAACTCAAGAGGAGCCATACGGTACGGTGGAATAGAAATGGGTTGAGTGCCCGGCAATAAGTTAATACCAAAATCAATATCTCTATCGAGCGGCATGCTCGGGAGATCAGTTGGAAACACATCAGAGAAATCACATACCAGTAGGACTGAATCAATAGTAGGGTGTCTCGGCCTCAACATTTCTAATGAAGGCCAAATAAGATAAACAACCCTTGCCAATCATTCGTTGAGCCTTTATATAAGAAATCACCCTGTCGGACACATAATCAGTCAAGCCACGCCACTCGATCCGCGGATTACCCGGAATAGCTAACGTGACTGTCTTGGCGCATGACGATCCGGAATTGCATGATAAGGAGATAGCCAATCCATGCCTAGGATAACATCGAAAATCTACCATACCCGGTAGTAATAAATCGACTCGGGTCTCCGGACCCCCGATAGTAATAATACGGGATCGATATGCCTGATCCACAACAACAGGATATCCCCCACTGGGGTGGACACGTGTACGGGCGAAAGCAAGAATACCACGGGTCGTATCCCCCCAATGATGTGCAAAGTAAGTAGAGACATAAGAATAGGTGGATCCGGGATCAAATAAAACAGAAGCATCCTCGTGGCAGACTGAGATAATACCTGAAATGACCGCATCCGAGGCACTAGCATCCTTCAAGTCGGAAGAGCATAGAAACGAGCACGGCCTCCACCAGCGATCCTCGCCTGCGGGGCGACCTCTGGATACCGGCCACCGATCTGCTGGCCGGCGCGCGCGGCGAAGAAACGAGGGTAGAAGACGAAGGGCGCGATCCCTCCGGCCGCGACCTCTTCTGAAGCCCGCCGAGGACACTCTCTCCCCGATATGGCCCAAATCGCCGCACTCAAAACAACGGCTCGAAGATGGAAGAAGGGGCTGCTCTGAGGACCCCTCGCTACCGATGAATCCGGTGCTGAGGAAACGGAGGCGAGCTCGAGCTGGAAGAGCACTCGGTGCGGGTCGACTCTCGGCCGGCGGCTCGCCGACCACGAGTAACCTCTTGCGCCCCGACGACCACGATCGGATGAAACCCGGCTGGACTACGTACGTCCGGACGATGAGATACGAAGGAGCGACCTGTCGCTGTGCTGAGGTTGGCCCACAGATGGAGCACCAGCCGCGCGTCGTGCCACTGAGGCCTCTTGGCCTCTCTCCTCTCGCTCATGGCGCGATCTGTCTCGATGTGACGGGCCGCATCAACCACCTCCTCAAGGTAACTGCCGAAACTCTCTCCCGGGTCGTCAATATGCGGATGGGATAAATAAGACCATCGATAAATCTCCGGATCCTCTCCTCTGTCGGTAGGAACCATCCACGTGGCATGACGGGCCGGCTGTGTGAATCTCGTCTCACGTGCGGTTAAGCGTCGTCTCTCTCCTTGCCGAACCGCTCGGGCCGGCGTCGCGACTCTCTCTCGGGGCCCGGGGCACGTCTTCTCCAAAAATACCGTGGTGAGCTGTCGCCAGGTGAGGGCGACGCGCCGACGGACCTGCGCCTCTCGAAAATCCTCCCGCCGACGGAAAGCTGCACCGTGGGCGGAAAGTAGTGAATGAAACACCGGTGGACTCTAGAATACCCGCGGTGCGCAAGCATACGGCGACATCCGTCGAGAAAACACTGGGCATCCTCGCCTCGGCTCATTGTTAAATGTCGGAGGGCGTGGCCTCTCAAATCTGCTCCCAACGACGCCGCTCGTCGTCGGGCATAAGCTGGAACCACGTGTCGGAGGGGCGGTGCAACGGCGCCAGCGGGCTGAGCCGGCTCGGGTGTACGAGCCACGGGGGTTTGATTCCCTCCCCTGCTGCGTGAAGATGATCTTGCGGCGATGGCAGCGACTACTGTGCCAATCTGTGCACCGCCGATAATATACGAGCCGAGGTCTCGTGGCCCGGTATCACGACAAGCGCTTCTGTGCGGTCACCGAGCTGTCGGCTTGGGAGCGTCCGCGGCTGGAGTCACGGTCTCGAGTACGGGCCGCTGGTGGGTCGACGGGTCTTCGGTGCTGCCTTGCCTACCTCTACACGACCACGGCCTTCTGGGTGCCGATGGTGGTCGTCCGCCACGTCCGTTAGCTCGTGTTCTCGCCATCTGGCGAAAGAATAGAATATGGAAAGATTTAATTTCATGATAACACAAATCGCACGATATGAATTCAAGAAAATGAGGTTTTTCTTAAAGTTTCTGTAGCCCTTCGAAGATAGATACGGACGTCTACGTACCGATCTACGAAAGCCTACTAAACCGGCTCATGACTCGCGAGTCCTAATAACCTAGAGCTCTGATACCAACTTGTCACGACCCAGATCAAGTCGTGATGGCGCCCAACAATCAAGCTAGGCCGGCCAAACAAACGATTTAATTATAACACAATACCAGTCCCCAAATGGACAGCCCAAAAAGAATATATGAGTTTAAGAACTCCAATAATATTAATACTGAACGAAAGTACTGACACTCCCAAAGATCCGGAGTCACAAGTCTAGAGCCTCTAGCAAAACCAACAGGAAATAGAGAGTACGATATAGAAGTACTCAAGTCTGAATACAAAATATAAACGAACAACTGGAATGAGAGGAGAAGCTAGGCTCTGCGAACGTAGGCAGCTACCTCAGCAACTCGATGTGACAATGTAAACGCTGGAGATGTCCGTCTACTGCTCCTGTGTACCTGAGTCTGCACACAAAAGGTGCAGGGAGTAGGGGTGAGTACTAAGTACTCAGTGAGTAACAAATATATACGTGTAGCTGACAGTGAGAAATCCACAAAATACCACAAAATGAAGCTACACTACGGTCCGAATCTCCTACGAACTAGCAACAATAATTCCATACAGCTACCACAAAGTAATCCAACAAATACAATTGCAATGCAATGCACATAACTGCTACGGCGTGTAGCCCGATCCAGTTTAACGTCGACGGCGCTCACTGGGGGTGTGTACAGACTCCGGAGGGGCTCCTACAGCCCAAGCGCAATACTGCTGCGGCGTGCAGCCCGACCCTCATAACAATTACTGCGGCGTGCAGCCCGATCCCACACTCGGTCCACAATAAGCAATTAAGTCACAAAACAATTCATTTTTCCTTATTTCCAGTTCTCAATTCATAATTTATGAAAAATACTTTAACTTTATTAATTTTGCAAAAGCCGGTGACTTAGCATTTCAAAAGTGTGATTACAATTTCCAGGACTGAGATCAGTGATTTAAGCAATTATAGCTATCACATAAATATTGTCCTCTAAGGACGCTACAGATCGGCACAAGGCCCCAAACAAGGCTTACAACCCACAAATATAGCAAATACAGTGTATTTCCAACACTAACAACATGTTATTCACTTTCCGGGATGGACCAAGTCTCAATCCCCAATCACAATCAATCCCGCACCTGCCACGGTGTGCGAGCCACGCCCTATTAGCGTCACAATGTGCTAAGCCGGGTTTCGAACCCTCAGGCTACAATATACACAAACTACTCACCTTTAGCCGGTCGTAGAATCGTCCGCGATGCCTTTTCCTTTGAATTGCGTTGCCTCGTGTGTAGAATCTAGTCAAATAACAATAATTATATCAATTACGGGTCAAGGAATCATAACCCACTTCAATTTATATGAAAATCGCAAAATTACACTAAGTTGGTAAAACCCGACCCCGGGCCCCACTGCTCGGAAAATTCCGAAATTAGTACCAACGCGATCCTTATCTCGCCACGAGTCCGTGCATATAAAATTTATCGAAATCGGAGTTCAAATGACCCTCCAAATCCAAAAATCCCGTTTTTAATACTTAGGCCACATTTCTTCAAGATTTCAACCCAATTTCATGAAGATTGATGTTAATACTACCATAAATTGATGTTTTTGAGTCAAGAATCTTACCTCCGACGATACCCGATGACTTCTCGGTGATTTCCTCGAGTTTTCTTCTCTCTAGGGCTTGAAATTGAGTTTTGGGGGTGTAAACCCGTAACTCTCTGTTTCTGGACTTAAGTTCACTGCCAGAACAGGTTCTTCTACGCGATCGCGATCTTCCTCACGCGATCGCGATGCTCAATTTTCTCGGCCTCACGCGATCGCGACTTCCTTCACGCGATCGCGATGCACAGTCACCCTGCCTCACGCGATCGCGTCCTTCATTCCTGCGATCGCGTAGCTCATTCTCCCTGGACCCATTTCTTCTTCTACGCGATCGCGTATATTGGCCTGCGATCGCGATTAACACCCGTTCACTTCTACGCGATCGCGACTCTTACCCTGCGATCGCGATGCCTTATCTCCCCGCTCTACGCGATCGCATCCCCATCCCCGCGATCGCGGAGAGCAATTGTCTGTTGAGGTTATGACAGCAACCAGATTTTTCTCTTTTCTTTCAACAATGGTCCGTTTGGACCCCCGAATTCATCCCGAGACTCCCGGGACCCCAACGAAAACCACCAACATACTCCAAAACATGATACGAACTTGTTCCAATCATAAAAACACCATACTAAACATCAAAATCACCAATTAACCAGGGATTCAAGCCTAAGTTTCTTCAAAACTTTCAAAACTAACATTCAATCCAAAACCCGATCAAACGATGTCCGAATGACCTGAAAATTTGCAGACATATCCAAAATCACATAACGAAGCTACAAAAATTGTCGGAATTCCATTCCGACCCCCGGATCAAAATATCACCTACCATCCGGTTTTCGCCAAAATTCAACATTCGCCAATTCAAGCTTAAAACTACACCGGACCTCCGAATTCAATTCCGATTGTTCTCCTAAGTCATAAATGATCCCCCGGAACTAGTCGAATCATTAGAATCCGATTCCGAGCACTCTAACTCAATAGTCAACTCTTGGTTGACTTTTCATATTCAAGCTTTCCTCAAACATGCTATTTGTTTTCATTTTCAATCCAAATCACCTCTAACTCACCCGATATACTCTAATATTGTTTTAAAAGCATAACATATGAAAATGTAAGGTAACGGGGTGGTAATTCCCGTAACGACGGGCCGGGTCGTTACAATTAAGTTGTTGTTTGAGAAAAATAGAAAAAATCAAAAAAATAGTGTAACGACCCGACCGGTCGTTTTAGAAAATTACGCCCCAATCCCTAATTTAACTGTTCCCCTAAGTTCATTTCTGCTATTGTGGGTTGCCGGGAGAGTCGGTTCTAAAAATTTGAGCATTTTGGGACACTTAGTCCCTAAATAAGAGCTTTGAAACTAGAAAACGGTCCGTAGCCGGAACAGTGTTAAGACGATCTCGGAACGGAAATCCGATGGTTCCATTAGCTCCGTTAGGTGGTTTCGGGGTTAGGAGCGCGTTCGGAATGTATTTTGGAGGTCCGTAGCTCAATTAGGCTTGAAATGCCGAAGGTTGAAATTTTGGCGAATCCGATCGATAGGTGAGATTTTGATCCGGGGGTCGGAATGGAATTCCGACAATTTCTGTAGCTTCGTTATGTGATTTTGGATATGTCCGCAAATTTTCAGGTCATTCGGACGTCGTTTGGACGGGTTTTTGATCGAATGTGCAATTCGGAAAGTTTTAAGAAATTTAGGCTTGAATTCGATGTGAATTATGGGATTTGATGTTGTTAGACGTGTTTTGAGGATTTGAGCAAGTTCGAATAAGGCATTAAGATGTGTTGGTATGTTTGGATGAGGTCCCGGGGGCCTCGGGGTGATTTCGGATGGTTAAACGGGAGAAATTGTGGAAGAATTGCAGGTTGGGATCCTGCTTCTGTTGTTTCCGCTCCTGCGGAATTTTGGGCGCAGGAGCGTGTCCGCAGAAGCGGACGAGATGCGCAGGAGCGGCTATTTCCGCAGAAGCGGAATCCAATCCGCTGAAGCGGGGTCGCTGGTGCGATTCCAGTGATCGCAGAAGCGGACGGGGAGAAATGGACATGGTCCGCAGAAGCGGACATCTTACCGTTTGGGCGAGACCGCAGAAGCGGTCAATTATGCGCAGAGAGGCGGACGTGTCCGCGAGAGCGGATGCTTCTTCGCGAAGCGGATCCGCTAGCGGCCCTCTTGTTCGCGAGAAGCGGAAATGGCCGGCCGGGCCTGGAACCCGCCGAAGCGACCGCTTTGGTCGCGGATACGGATGCGTAGAAGCGGAAAATGTTCCGCGGAAGCGAAAATCGCTGTAAGTAAGTGTATCAGGAAGTTAGAAACATTTCAGAACATTTCACACATTTTGGGTCTCGGCTTAAGGGGCGATTTGGGCGATTTTGAAGGGAGATTCAAGGCGTTTCTTCGGGTAATCAATTATGGACTCCAATTATGATTGTTGTTGATAATATTATGCAAGTTTTTCATGAAAATGGAGGAATTTGGGTAATTAATGGGGGTTTTCACCCTAGACCAAAACCTTTAGAAAATCAAGGTTTTGAGTGGGCAAACGGAGTCCGAATTTGGTAAACTTTATATGCATAGACTCGTATTGAAACAAGGGTTCCGAATATATAACTTTCGTGAATTTCCGTTAAGCGTACCGAAAGTCGGGTTTTGGCAACTTGTGGGTTTTGGTGAATTTTGAGTTAATTTGATTGGGTAATGCCCAATTGGCCTATTTTGATGTGATTCTATTGATTTTTATCAGATTCTACTCTTGTGGAGGCCGACATTCGTGGCAAGAGGGTTATTACTTAGCGATTTTGTATCGGAATTGAGGTAAGTGGCTTGTCTAACCTCGTGTGGGGGAACTTTCACCCCTAGGATATTATGTGATAGTTTAAATGCCTTGTACGCGACGTGACGGGCGTGTACATGCACTGGTTGTTGTAACACACACTTTACTTGAATTGGCTGATTAGTGATATTCCTGCTCTTAGCTGATAAAAGCGTTACCATTACCCGGTATTACTTAGAAAAGCATGATTAGCTAGGATTCAACATGTTTAATTGCCTAGTTGATTTACTTGAACTCTTGATAAATTGTTGGCACTAATTTCGGTGAAGTTGTAAATTTAACATATTATATTCTCTCTGTGTGTTTTCTTTATTTGATGTGTTGGTGGATGCGGGTTCGATTCCGGAGATCCCGGGGTTGTGGGTTCGATTCCCGAGAGACCCGGAGTGATATTGTTTGTGGATCTGCGGGTTCGATTCCGGAGATCTGCGCTATTGATATATTATTGAGATGTGGACTGCGGGTCCGATTCCGGAGATCACTGAGTTATTGAGATATTATTGAGACATGGGACTGCGGGTTCGATTCCGGAGACCCGAAGTGCCGAGAATGGGACTGTGGGTTCAATTCCCACGGATCCTGGATTTGTTTATTTGAGTTGGTTAATTGTTATTAGCTTAATCGTAGACAGAGTTGCAGTAATTATCAAAATGTTGTTATTTCGGAAATTATTATCATATAAACATTGTTTATTTTTGTTTTCATCATTATATTATTGTTTCTCGGTAGGGCCCCTGACCTACCTCGTCACTACTCCGTCGAGGTTAGGCTTGGCACTTAGCACTGAGTACCGCCGTGGTGTACTCATGCTACTCTTACGCACACTTTTGTTGTGCAGATCCGGGTACATCAGAGGAGGCTCGTACTAGGTGATTCCGCAGCTTTCTGGGAGACTTCGAGGTATGATCCGCTACGTCCGCGGATCCGGAGGCTTCCCTTCTATTCTAGTATTACTAGTGACATCTTTCTTCATTTCGTTGTTAGATACTCTTTACACATAGAGCCACAGTTGTATTTCTCTTTTAGTCTGTGTTACAGTGGGGTTCCGGATCTTGGTAGTGTTTTATTCATTGTGTGACGGATGTATGTGCCAAGCGGCACGGATTACATATCTTTTATGCTATTTTCCGCTGTTTCTTATTTAAGTATTTATAACTTGTATATTCCGCAACGTGTTAGGCTTACCTAGTCGTGGGGGACTGGGTGCCATCACGACATGTTCACAATTGGTGAACTAGGGTCGTGACAAGTTGGTATCAGAGCACTAGGTTCATAGGAGTCACGGGACACAGATCGGTTACTTAGAGTCTCGCTGATCGATACGGAGACATCTATATTTATCTACGAGGGGCTGTGTAACTGTTTAAGAAACTCTTCATTTCTTTTGGATTCCTTGTCGTGCGACATTTTTGGCATCAAAAATCTAAACTACTGCTTTCTATTCTCTCACAGATGGTGAGGACACGAGCTAACCGCGATGATCAGGTACCCGCGCCCCCTGTTGCTGCCGCTAGAGGCTGGGGCCATGGTAGAGGACGAGGACGCGCCCGATGTACAGCCACAGCACCCGCGTGCGCTGCCGCTGAGGTACCACCGGTGGATCAGGTTGGAGCGCAGGCACCTGGTACACCGACTACAGCTGCTACTACTCCAGTACTCCAGGAGACCCTGGCCCAGTTCATGAGCATGTATACCACTTTAGCTCAGGCAGGGTTGCTTCCTCTCACTGCAGCTACATCTCAGGCCGGGGGAGGGGCCCAGACTCCTGCAGCCGCTACACCTGAGCAGCGAGTGCCAGTGGGACAGGTTCCAGAGATTTTTGTTATGCCTCCTGCCGCCCCAGCACAACCCGGAGGTTGGCCAGCTGCCTCCGAGGACGAGCGGCGTAGATTGGAGAGGTTCAAGAAATATGATCCTCTAGTGTTCAGTGGTTTGGCTTCAGATGATGCATTGGGTTTTCTAGAGGAGTGTCATCGTATTCTTCGTACTATGGGGATTGTGGAGACCGGCGGGGTTTCCTTCACTGCTTTTCAGTTTCGTGGGGCCGCTTATGATTGGTGGCGCACGTATGAGTTGGATAGTCCGGAGGAGTCCGCTTCGTTGACCTGGACGCAGTTTTCAAATCTGTTTTTGACGGAGTTTGTTCCACAGAGCCTTAGGGATTCTTGGCGCTCGGAGTTTGAGCGGTTGCGACGGGGCTCCATGTCAGTATCGGAGTATGCCATCAGTTTCACCCGTCTGGCCAGGCATGCGCCGGCCTTGGTAGCCACGGTTCGGGAGAGAGTGCGGAGATTTATTGAGGGCCCGATTCCGCCTATCCGATCCAGCATGGCCAGAGAGTTGGAGACGGATATATCTTATCGGCAGGCAGTTAGCATTGCCAGGAGGATCGAGAGTATGCTCGCTAGAGAGCGGGGAGATAGAGAGGCCGAGAGGTCTCGTGAGTCGGGCCATTTCTGCGGTGCCCGCACTTCGACGGCCCGGTCGTTTTGGCGGGGAATATTCCGGTCGTCTGAGTTCACTCGACGTTGCCGCGGCCGGTAGCACTCCGGTGTCTTCCGGCGACCTCGGGAGCCTTATTATGCTCCCCGGTTTCCGGTGCACCTCTCGCGCGGGGTCCTTCCGGGGGTCGGACTAGTGGGGGTGAGGCCGGACAGAGTCACGGCCACCGCGTCCTCTCGGAGCTTGTTTTGAGTGCGGGGATACTCGCCACCTGGTTGGGGAGTGCCCCGGGCGTAGGGAGGAGCACCTCGCCGGTCTTCGCGACATCGGGGTGGCTCTCGGGGTCGGCGAGCTATCATTCCGGCTCCGAGTCGCTATTCCACCTGCCCGGCCGGCCGGGGGCGGGGGTCGGGGTTCAGAGGCCGCCCTCGAGAGGGGGACATGCCGGATTCTATGCTATTCCGATCGCAGCTGCGGCTGTTGCATCCGACTCTGTTATCACGGTATTATTCTGGTTAGTCACGGGGAGGCATCGGTTCTGTTCGACCCCGGTTCCACCTTTTCATATGTGTCTTCTTACTTTGCTTCTCGTCCTGGGTATGCCTCGGGATTCTTTGAGTGCCCCCATTTATGTTTCCACTCCGGTGGGTGATTCTTTGGCGGTGGACCGCGTATATCGGTCGTGTTTGATTACCATTTGTGATTTTGAGACCGGAGCGGATCTATTGCTGCTTGGGATGGTCGATTTTGATATAATTTCGGGCATGGACTGGTTGTCGCCCCATTATGCTATTCTTGATTGTCACGCCAAGACCGTGACGGTGGCTATGCCGGGCATTCCACGTATTGAGTGGAGTGGTACTCTAGATCACACCCCTAGCCGTGTTATTTCTTTTCTCGGAGCTCGGCGTATGGTTGAGAAGGGGTGTGCTGCTTATCTAGCCTATGTATGGGATGTCAGTATTGACACTCCCTCTATTGATTCCGTTCGTGTGGTACGTGACTTTGCTGATGTATTTCCGGCTGATCTTCCGGGCATGCCGCCCGACAGAGATATTGACTTTGCTATTGACTTGTTGCGGGGCACTCAGCCCATTTCTATTCCACCGTACCGTATGGCTCCTCCCGAATTAAAGGAGTTGAAGGATCAGTTACAGGAGTTATTGGGCAAGGGTTTTATTCGACCCAGTGTTTCGCCTTGGGGTGCCCCTGTATTGTTTGTGAAGAAAAAGGACGGTTCTATGCGTATGTGTATTGACTATCGTCAGCTGAACAAGGTTACAGTGAAGAACCGGTATCCTTTGCCCCGTATTGATGATTTATTTGACCGGTTACAGGGCGCACAGGTGTTTTCTAAGATTGATTTGCGCTCTGGGTATCACCAGCTGAAGATTCGGGAGCCAGATATCCCGAAGACTGCCTTCGGGACCCGGTATGGTCACTATGAGTTCCTCGTGATGTCTTTTGGGCTGACTAATGCCCCAGCAGCCTTTATGCATTTGATGCACAGTGTGTTCAGGCCTTATCTGGACTCATTCGTGATTGTTTTCATTGATGATATTCTAGTATATTCCCGGAGCCGGGAAGAGCACGAGCAACATTTGAGGATAGTGCTTCAGATTCTGAGGGAGAAGCAGCTTTATGCCAAGTTCTCTAAATGTGAATTCTGGTTGAGTTCGGTGGCATTTTTGGGCCACGTGGTGTCGAGTGATGGTATTCGAGTAGATCCGAGGAAGGTGGAGGCCGTGCAGAGTTGGCCCAGACCCTCCTCCGCTACTGAGATTCGCGGTTTCCTTGGTTTGGCGGGCTACTACCGTCGTTTCGTAGAGGGGTTCTCTTCGATTGCAGCACCTATGACTAGATTGACCCAAAAGGGTGCCCCTTTTCAGTGGACAGACGAGTGTGAGGCGAGCTTTCAGAAGCTCAAGACAGCTTTGACTTCGGCCCCTATATTGATGTTGCCTACGGGTTCGGGGTCCTATACTGTATATTGTGATGCCTCACGAGTTGGACTCGGTGCGGTATTGATGCAGGACGGTAGGGTGATTGCCTACGCGTCGAGACAGCTGAAGGTGCATGAGAAGAATTACCCTGTTCATGATTTGGAGCTAGTTGCCATTGTTCACGCCTTGAAAATTTGGCGTCATTATTTATATGGGGTTCCTTGTGAGATCTACACTGATCACCGGAGCTTGCA
This sequence comes from Nicotiana noctiflora, assembly GCA_032618575.1. Lineage (NCBI taxonomy): Eukaryota > Viridiplantae > Streptophyta > Magnoliopsida > Solanales > Solanaceae > Nicotiana > Nicotiana noctiflora. The sequence continues at coordinate 94,857 of JASVEL010013473.1, read as the reverse complement.
GCATTTGCTTAAGCAGAAGGACCTGAATATGCATTAGAGGAGATGGTTGGAGCTATCGAAGGACTATGATATTACTATTCTCTATCATCCGGGCAAGGCTAATGTAGTTGCCGATACCTTGAGTCATCGAGCAGAGAGTTTGGGGAGTTTGGCATATCTACCAGCTTCGGAGAGGCCTATGGCGATGGATGTTCAGGCTTTGGCCAGGCAGTTGGTTAGACTGGATCTTTCGGAGCCCAGCCGAGTTCTAGCTTGTGTGGTTTCTCGGTCTTCTCTATTTGACCGCATCAGGGAGCGTCAGTTCGACGACCCTCATTTGCTTGTCCTTCGGGATAGAGTTCGGCGTGGTGATGCTCGAGATGTTACCATCGGGGATGATGGAGTTATGAGGATGCGGGGCCGCATCTGTGTGCCCAATGTAGATGATCTTCGAGAGCTGATCCTAGCAGAGGCCCATAGCTCGCGGTATTCCATCCATCCGGGTGCCGCGAAGATGTATCAGGACTTGAAACAGCATTACTGGTGGAGGCGGATGAAGAGGGATATAGTTGATTATGTTTCTGGATGCCTCAACTGCCAGCAGGTGAAGTATGAGCATCAGCGTCCGGGTGGATTGATGCAGCGGATTGAGATTCCAGAGTGGAAATGGGAGCGCATCACCATGGACTTTGTATCTGGGTTTCCACGGACTATTAGGAAGTTTGATTCTATTTGGGTTATTGTGGATCGGCTGACCAAGTCCGCCCATTTTATACCGGTGAGCACTACTTATTCATCGGAGCGACTGGCGGAGATCTATATCAAGGAGATAGTTCGGCTGCATGGTATTCCAGTTTCTATCATTTCAGATAGAGGCACTCAGTTCACTTCACGGTTCTGGAGAGCTGTACAGCAAGAGTTAGGTACTCGGGTGGAGCTGAGCACAACATTTCACCCCCAGACCGATGGGCAGTCCGAGCGCACTATTCAGATTTTGGAGGATATGCTCCGTGCGTGCGTGATTGAGTTTGGAGGTTCATGGGATCACTTCTTGCCACTGGCGGAGTTTGCTTATAACAACAACTACCAGTCTAGTATTCAGATGGCACCGTACGAGGCCCTATATGGTAGGAGGTGCGGGTCTCCCGTGGGTTGGTTTGAGCCGGGCGAGGCCAGGTTGCTAGGTACTGATATGGTTCAGGAGGCTATGGACAAGGTCAAGGTGATTCGGGACAGACTTCGTGCGGCCCAGTCCAGACAGAAGAGTTATGCGGACAAAAAGGTTCGCGATGTGGCTTTTATGGTTGGTGAGCGGGTTCTGCTTCGAGTCTCGCCCATGAAGGGCGTTATGAGGTTTGGGAAGAAAGGAAGGCTGAGTCCTAGATTTATTGGCCCTTTTGAGATTTTGAGGCGTGTTGGGGAGGTTGCTTATGAGTTGGCCTTACCTCCCAGCCTAGCCGGGGTTCACCCCGTATTTCATGTCTCCATGCTCCGGAGATACCATGGTGACCCGTCGCACGTGTTGGATTTCACATCTGTTCAGCTAGACAAGGATCTTTCTTATGTTGAGGAGCCAGTAGCCATTCTAGACAGGCAAGTCAGAAAGCTAAGGTCAAAGAACATCGCTTCGGTAAAGGTTCGGTGGCGGGGCCAGCCGGTCGAGGAGGCGACTTGGGAGACCGAGCAGGATATGCGCAGCCAGTACCCTCATCTTTTCACTACTCCGGGTATGTTTTCTATGCTCGTTCGAGGACGAACGAATCTTTAAGTGTGGGAAGATGTAACGACCCGACCGGTCGTTTTAGAAAATTACGCCCCAATCCCTAATTTAACTGTTCCCCTAAGTTCATTTCTGCTATTGTGGGTTGCCGGGAGAGTCGGTTCCGAAAATTTGAGCATTTTGGGACACTTAGTCCCTAAATAAGAGCTTTGAAACTAGAAAACGGTACGTAGCCGGAACAGTGTTAAGACGATCTCGGAACGGAAATCCGATGGTTCCATTAGCTCCGTTAGGTGGTTTCGGGGTTAGGAGCGCGTTCGGAATGTATTTTGGAGGTCCGTAGCTCAATTAGGCTTGAAATGCCGAAGGTTGAAATTTTGGCGAATCCGATCGATAGGTGAGATTTTGATCCAGGGGTCGGAATGGAATTCCGACAATTTCTGTAGCTTCGTTATGTGATTTTGGATATGTCCGCAAATTTTGAGGTCATTCGGACGTCGTTTGGACGGGTTTTTGATCGAATGTGCAATTCGGAAAGTTTTAAGAAATTTAGGCTTGAATTCGATGTGAATTATGGGATTTGATGTTGTTAGACGTGTTTTGAGGATTTGAGCAAGTTCAAATAAGGTATTAAGATGTGTTGGTATGTTTGGATGAGGTCCCGGGGGCCTCGGGGTGATTTCGGATGGTTAAACGGGAGAAATTGTGGAAGAATTGCAGGTTGGGATCCTGCTTCTGTTGTTTCCGCTCCTGCGGAATTTTGGGCGCAGGAGCGTGTCCGCAGAAGCGGACGAGATGCGCAGGAGCGGCTATTTCCGCAGAAGCGGAATCCAATCCGCTGAAGCGGGGTCGCTGGTGCGATGCCAGTGATCGCAGAAGCGGACGGGGAGAAATGGACATGGTCCGTAGAAGCGGACATCTTACCGTTTAGGCGAGACCGCAGAAGCGGTCAATTATGCGCAGAGGCGGACGTGTCCGCAGAAGCGTATGCTTCTTCGCAGAAGCGGATCCGCTTAAGCGGCCCTCTTGTTCGCAGAAGCGGAAATGGCCGGCCAGGCCTGGAACCGCTGAGGCGACCCTTTGGTCGCGGATACGGATGCGTAGAAGCGGAAAATGTTCCGCAGAAGCGAAAATCGCTGTAAGTAAGTGTATGAGAAGTTAGAAAAATTTCAGAACATTTCACACATTTTGGGTCTCGGCTTAAGGGGCGATTTGGGCGATTTTGAAGGGCGATTCAAGGGGTTTCTTCAGGTAATCAATTATGGACTCCAATTATGATTGTTGTTGATAATATTATGCAAGTTTTTCATGAAAATGGAGGAATTTGGGTAATTAATGGGGGTTTTTCACACTAGACCAAAACCTTTAGAAAATCAAGGTTTTGAGTGGGCAAACGGAGTCCGAATTTGGTAAACTTTATATGCATAGAGTCGTATTGAAACAAGGGTTCCGAATATATAACTTTCGTGAATTTCCGTTAAGCGTACCGAAAGTCGGGTTTTGGCAACTTGTGGGTTTTGGTGAATTTTGAGTTAATTTGATTGGGTAATGCCCAATTGGCCTATTTTGATGTGATTCTATTGATTTTTATCAGATTCTACTCTTGTGGAGGCCGACATTCGTGGCAAGAGGGTTATTACTTAGCGATTTTGTACCGGAATTGAGGTAAGTGGCTTGTCTAACCTCGTGTGGGGGAACTTTCACCCCTAGGATATTATGTGATAGTTTAAATGCCTTGTACGCGAGGTGACGGGCGTGTACATGCGCTGGTTGTTGTAACACACACTTTACTTGAATTGGCTGATTAGTGATATTCCTGCTCTTAGCTGATAAAAGCGTTACCATTACCCGGTATTACTTAGAAAAGCATGATTAGCTAGGATTCAACATGTTTAATTGCCTAGTTGATTTACTTGAACTCTTGATAAATTGTTGGCACTAATTTCGGTGAAGTTGTAAATTTAACATATTATATTCTCTCTGTGTGTTTTCTTTATTTGATGTGTTGGTGGACTGCGGGTTCAATTCCCGGAGATCCCAGGGCTGTGGGTTCGATTCCCAGAGACCCGGAGTGATATTGTTTGTGGACTGCGGGTTCGATTCCCGGAGATCCTGAGCTATTGATATATTGTTGAGGGACTGCGGGTTCGATTCCCGGAGATCCCGAGTTATTGAGATATTATTGAGACATGGGCTGCGGGTTCGATTCCCGGAGACCCAGAGGTACTGAGAATGGGACTGTGGGTTCAATTCCCACAGATCCTGGATTTGTTTATTTGAGTTGGTTAATTGTTATTAGCTTAATCGTAGACAGTTGCAGTAATTATCAAAATGTTGTTATTTCGGAAATTATTATCATATAAACTGTTTATTTTTGTTTTCATCATTATATTATTGTTTCTCAGTAGGGCCCTGACCTACCTCGTCACTACTCCATCGAGGTTAGGCTTGGCACTTACCGAGTACCGCCGTGGTGTACTCATGCTACTCTTCTGCACACTTTTGTTGTGCAGATCCAGGTACATCAGAGCAGGCTCGTACTAGGTGATTCTGCAGCTTTTCGGGAGACTTCGAGGTATGATCTGCTACGTCCGCGGATCCGGAGGCTTCCCTTCTATTCTAGTATTACTAGTCGACATTTTTATTCATTTCGTTGTTAGATACTCTTTACACATAGAGCCACAGTTGTATTTCTCTTTTAGTCTGTGTTACCGTGGGGTTTCGGATCTTGGTAGTGTTTTATTCATTGTGTGACGGATGTATGTGCCAAGCGGCACAGATTACATATCTTTTATGCTATTTTCCGCTGTTTCTTATTTAAGTATTTATAACTTGTATATTCCGCAACGTGTTAGGCTTACCTAGTCGTGGGGGACTGGGTGCCATCACGACGTATTCACAATTGGTGAACTAGGGTCGTGACAAATAGTCATGTTGCATTTTACTCTTTAATTTTTTAATTTTGGCAATTTCTTTTAATTTGGATTTTAATTAGTTGTAGTAATTAATTATTAGGGTTAATTACTTTAATTTTCTAGGATAATTTGGGGATAGAAATTAATTTAGGTTTTATTTTAAAAAATAAAAAATAAAAAAAATAAAAAAGAGTTTTAACTAACTAATTAGGAAGCTTCTAGAGTGGTGGGATTGAGAGTGCATTAGAGTAAAGAAAGAGATTTGGGTGTAGATAAATGGGTTAGGGGCATTTGTGAATAGGAAGGGGCATTTGTGAATAGAAAAGGACATTTATGAATATGAAGAGGTGTTTGTGAATAGAAATGAGTGTTTGTGACTAGGAAAACACATTTATGAATAGAAAGAGGTATTTGTGAATAGGAAGGGGCGTTTGTGAATAGGAAAGAACATTTGTGAATAGGAAGGGGTATTTGTGAATAGGTAATTCATTTTTGCTACCTATTTAAAGAGAAGAGAGGATACAAAAAAGGAGACGAAAAAACTCTAAAACGGACAAAAAATAAACACTAGAAGAGAACTATGCAAAAGGCTGAGGAATTCACAAAACGAGATCCCCGATGGTAGCTTCTTCTTCATTGTAGCAGTAACTCACAAACCCTTCCTCCTTATGTGAAAATCAGCTCCTAAATCCATCAAAGCCAGTTGAAATAGTGGGGCATTTATCCGAGTTTGTTGGCATAATTTGGTGCTTCGTTAGAGGTTTTATCCGTGTTCCTGACCATTTATGCTTGTCAAGCTTCAAACAATTAAGGTTCAGACTCCACTTTAAGCTTTTCGGTGCTTGTGTTTCGAAATTTTCGTAAATTAAGCCTCAGATTGATTGAGACATGGCTAAGTCGAGGTTCACGTTTGCCGTTGCCGATGGTTCCCGTTCGAGACTTTGTTTTCCGGCCCTGTAATGCATCCGGAGGTTCTAAAATATAGAGGTTAATTTCTTCTTTCTCTTTGTTCTGTTTGCTTCTGTTCCCATAATCTGTTCGAGTAAATTTTTGTGATAATCCATGTTATATGATTGTCAGTTTGAACCCATATGTTGATTTGCTTGGTTGTGGAATGACATCCCTTTCTTTATGAACTAGGTGGGGGTTGGCCCGTACCAGCACAGGCCCAATATTATTTATATTTATATGATTTGTATTTGCAATTGCAGATAATAAAAATTGATAGTGTAAGTGTGATATTGTCAAGACCCCAATTCCCGGTCGTGATGGCGCCCAACACAACTGCTAGGCAAGCTCGACCATTTACACTCTCATCCCGAGCATGAAGCTCAAATCAACTACCTAGATATTATTATCAACAATAGAGCTAAACTGAATAACCACCCAAAGATCTAGGGTCACGAGTCTAGAGCCTCTAAACATGATATGTCCCTAGGGATACTACAGGTCGGCACAAGGCCCCAAACACGGCTTACAACCCACAAATATATCAAACACACTGTGTTTCAACCACATATATCATGTTATTCATATCCGAGATGGACTAAGTCTCAATCCCCAGTGACGATCAATCCCGCACCTGCCATGGGGTGCGAGCCACGCCCTACTAGCGTCACAATGTGCTAAGACAGGGTTTCAAACCCTCAGGCTACCATATACACAAACTACTCACCTCTAGCCGGTCGTAGACTCGTCCGCAATGCCTTTTTCCTTTAGAGTTTGCTGCCTCACGTGTAGAATCTATTCAAACCACAATAATTATGTCATTTACTGGTCAAAGAAACATAACCCATTTCAATTTGCATGAAAAACGCATAAATACACTAAGTTGGTAAAACCCGAACCCCAGGCCCACTTCTCGAAAAATTCCGAAATTCATTCCAACATGTTCTTCGTCTCGCAACGAGTCCGTGCATATAAAATTTACCAAAATCGGAGTTCAAATGGCCTTTCAAAAGTCAAATTCTCATTTTCAAAACCTAGGCCCTAATCCTTCACAATTTCAACCCAATTTCATGAAGTTTGATGTTAATTCTATCATATAATTGTGTTTTTGAGTCAAGAAACTTACCTCTAATGTTACCCAGTCGATTCCTCTCTTCACAGCACCCAAAACCCTCTCTACACGAAGTGAAATTTGTGAAATAATGAATAGGGTCGCGACTGGTTTTAAATTAATCTATTTCTGCACACACGTCCCTTCTATGCGATCGCAATGACCCTATGCGATCGCATAGAGTTAAATTTTCCTGCCAATTTCCCCTTCTATGCTATCGCATAGCACAATCTTCCAGGCCTCATTTTTTTCTTCTTTGCGATCGCAACACTGGGTATGCGATCGCACTGTGCAGTCCGATAAGCCTATGTGATCGCACCCCTTGCTATGCGATCGCATAGCACATTTTCTCACACCCTCCAGGCTCTTCTATGCGATCGCAATGACTCTATGTGATCGCATAGAACAATCAGTGACTGCAATTTTTTTGCTGCAACGTTTTGATCAAAACTTGCCCGTTAGCCATCCGAAATGATCCCGAGACCCCCGGAACCTCAACCAAAGCCACCAATATATCACATTACCTCATTCAAACTTGCTCATAACATAAATACACCATCGTAAACATCAAAATCACCATTTTCACCCAGATTCAAGCCAAAGTTTCTTCAAAACTTTCGAAACTAACATTCGATCCAAAACCCAACCTAAACACCTCCGAATGACCTGAAATTTTGTACGCATATCCAAGATCACTTAACGGAGCTACTGCAACTGTCGGAATTCCATTCCGATTCCCAGATCAAAATCTCACTTACCATTCAGATTTCATCAAAATTCAACCTTAGCCAATTCAAGCCTATTTCTACACCGGACATCCGAATTCGATTCCGGTTGCTCTTCTAAGTCATAAATGATCCCCCGAAACTAGTCGAATCATCAGAATTCAATTCTGGGCTGTCTAACTCATCGGTCAATAGTAGGTTGACTTTTTCCAAACTATCCTTTTCATAAAGAGATTTATGGCCTCATTTCTATTCTAATTCTCTCCGATTTGCTTTTAACTCTCCGAACACATTTAAATTATCATATTGAAGTATTAAATGAAGAAAATGGGGCAATAACTCCCGTAATGACGGGTCAGGTCGTTACATTCTCCCCAACTTAAATAAACACTCGTCCTCGAGCGTACCCGGAGTTGTACTAGACGCAATCCTATAGCTAAATGTCCTTGCCAAGCATATATTCGGGGTGGTACCACGTCACCCTATCTATCATAAGTCCGATAACACAATATAGATGAACTTCCACAGTTCATCTGAACCATAGACCACATTGCACTTTCCAAAATCATATACCAAATCCGACTCCCACGTCTATACTCATAATACACCCGAACCAACTGTAATAGCCCATACTCTCCACTCCGGGTGAGATCTTATGGTGTACCAAACAACCCAATCACTCGAGACGATGGCCTCTAATCGCAACAATTTCCCACGATAACCAAATATTACTGAAAAACCTTTCTCGTTAGCTAAAGTCTTGTTCCAATATCTTCGTATACTGCCCACGGCAGCTGAAACACGTGATATATCGAATCCATTTCTCAGGTCATCCATGCATGATTCCATTTCCCTTTTAACTGATACCATAATAGATTTCAGAGCCAAACCTAGATATTACATTTCTAACCAGCTGAAATCACATACGTCTGCACTCATTAATGGCTCCAACAATCATTTCGATTATAACACACCGCACTGGTGATATGACACTTCAACACCGGCCTAAGCCACGATGAGCACAACACAAGCTCCAATAATAAACGTCTGAACATACTCAAATCTTGACAACTAACTCAAACCCAAGAGCTGTAATTCAATTTCTCTGTACCATCATAACATAGAACCGAGATCCCGTCTCGTATCATAGAAATAGAGTACCTGAATTCTCCTCAAAATGTCATAACATCATATGGCCTTGCCACAACTTATGATTCCATCCAAATACTATTACCCATGAAGCACCTCAAGTCATCTCATCATGCTCAAAACAGTCAGCTACGCACAGATCAAGGTCTGAACTCAAGCAATCAATCTCACCCATGGTTAAACAATTAATATACGCCATCAAATCTTGTAAGGACACAACCAATGCGCCATTTGCCGAGCGACACCCAACACTGACTTTCCTTAGAGACTAGAAAGTATAGTACGCAAGGTAACCTATAGAAAAAAACTATGCTCCATATTGCATGGTTGCGGCGTGCAACTTGCTCAAAATGACATACCCGTAGCGGCGTGCCACCCGATCCAGATACCATACTTGTGGCAGCGTGCCACCCGATCCAAATAACCCGTGGCGGCGTGCCACCCGATCCACGCAAAACTCTCGCAAAACGAAATGCACACCGAGTCAGATTGCTCATTACAACAAACATATATAGCCTCAAGCTCGGCCATAAGATACACATCCGACAAAGTTTCCCAATACCGGAACTGAATTAATGGTAGAAACCTCTTCACTGATATCCACCACGAAGGCCCCACTGACAAAGCAATACCTACCAGCCGTCCGCTGGTCCTGGGTACAACTACCGTGTTGGAGGATACTCTAATGCACTCTGCTATGCAATTTGTGCCATTTCAGACATAGTCCATATCACATTAGTCTAGGCAACATGACTTATGACAACCAGTCTGCAATCAAGTCTCATAACTCAAATTCATCATATCAAGCTAAGAGAGAGCCACTAGGGATTCCAATTTCCAGTAATCGCTAAACGGTGCCGATACACACGATATACAACCACTGCATAGGCGGATTAACTACATATAGCACCTGAATCACTATGCCTGATTCCACACTCCACTGTGCGAATACATAACACACATCAAGCATCCATTCATACCACGAAAGTCATTTAGAAATTTTTCCTATGCCATCAACAATTCAATCATCACCATCGATTCCAACAAGAGAATACCACCATACCACTAGATATTATCAGTTTACACACCTTGTCCCTTTTTGACCATATACCTTGCCAAATCACTAGAATAGCAGTATCATTTTTTTCCTTAATCACCAGCAAGATCGATTCTTAAATTACTTGCAACTGCCCGCGCTGCTCATTAATTTTTTTAATGACTTCCCATATATTATGAACTGATCTCAAAACCTTGAACATGCCATTATCAACTTTCCATAACACATTGCGTATACCATACCACACTAAGATAACATGGAAACTTCTATCCCTTTCTGCGCTGCAAACATTGACGCACTCAACTAGTCAAGGACTTTCATGATTCTATATAGAAGAAAACTCATTACACATTCCCAACTTCGCATACCAACAGGAATATACTCACTTTCAAACCACGGTAGAACACATCACAAACTCTTTCTCCCAATTCATTGCGTAACTTTAACTGCCAGGACTGAGTCTTTTTTCCAACATTGAGCTACGTAACTGCCAGCACTCAAGAGCTTTGTTGCACAATATCTGCAAGACTCATTACTTCGAACACATACCATGAATTAATCGTATCCTTATCACACCATTTCAATTTATCAACAAGTTGTTCCATTTACCCAATTTCCTTTCTGATTCATCTTTAATTTAGTATTAACCTTTACTGTAGCACTACATTATCTCAACTCATGTTACCACACGACTCATATACAAGACTACACGGTCTAAGGCTCACAGGCCGCTGAATACTCTCTCAATGTTACCCAGAAGTACCACATTCTACAATACTTTATTTTGAAGAACTTCTTGCGATTTTTGAATTCGTTATCATTACTCTCCAATATAGATACATAGAATCTCATCATTCACATATCATTACACAAGTCTTGATCCCTTCTAACAAAACCACCGTCTTTAGCCATATACACAATCTTAAGACACCTTACCGTTACAAGCAAAATCTTGAACACCGCAGGACTATTCTCGAGCGTCATTCACCCTTATTCAATTATCATTCAACTGTCTTATTGGACAGAACCACTCGTGCCTTGTTAGAACTCTGACACCAGCATAACATGATTACATACAGATGCACTTAGCTATCTTTCTTTTCTATACATCGAACATTCTTTACCAATATCAGTTCAAATCATCCTAGGATTTCTTCACATCTACGAAGCATCGTAACCCTTATCAGAAATTTCCCAACGTACTTAGAGACAGAACCAACATAACACACAACAGTGCAATCAGTTAATCAATAGAAACCTCCCCAACTTGGCTCGAAGCCATTCATCAAAGTACCTTTACCCACTTATAGCATTCTTACTCAAATGATGCCACAATGTTATGGTGAGATTAAACTCAAGTCATTTACAAGCTTTACAAAGACTCGAATCATCAGAGACCTTAGATCTTCTGTAATTCTTGCATTTATTCACACTCAACATTTAAGCCTACTCTCTAGGTGACAGAAATCTTTTCCGAGTCCCAAATTTTTCAAAAATTTCGGCAGAGTTTCCTTAGTAATTTGGCCTATCCACCTGCCAGAGAATCACCAAACCATCATAACAATACGTCCACAACTCGACAAGACACCACAATATATATCAACAACATTAGTCTCAATATTATATGAATCATATTATCACAATTGATACCTGGACATGTGCTGCACCTGCTCGAATCATAACATATATCAAGGGCCCTTCAATTACACATCAGAATCAACCCACCTATTTTGCCTCAATCTAGTATTTCAGTACAACACCTTCCACCAGGATACACATAGCATAATCACTTTAGTCTTCCTCAGACTAAACTCGTTTTACTATACGTAAGGCACTTTACCTTCCAACTAAGAGATATAATAAATATTCACCACGCCCATAGTTCGAGGCTACACAACAGATTACAATAAGGATCTAACACCTGATAGCTCGTACTTTATTAAGCTGCCATTTCCAAAGTTAGGAACAATACCGATCACACGAAATTTCATAATACTAGTTTGTAAAATCAGCACTTTGGTGCTCATGTCATAGACAAAGATCTGGCCTCAAGTCCTCTCGACTGGCCGAACATGAACTCGCAGAGATTATAACTCGTCCCTCGACCAGGGAATCACAAGCCATCAAGGCAATTATATTACTGAGCGCTCGATGCGTACACAAGCGTGTGGAAGGAATTTCAAAGATTATATCTCAAGTTGAATCAAGTACGCACGATAAGAATTCCAAGAAATGTGAAGTGTTTCCTAAAGGTTTGCAGCCTCCCGAGGATAAATACAGGCGTCCCCGTACTGATCCACGAGACTCTACCAACCGGCTCAAGACTCATGGGGCCAGTAACCTAGGCTCTGATACAAACTTGTCACGACCCCAATTCCCGATCGTGATGGCGCCCAACACAACTGCTAGGCAAGCCCGACCATTTACACTCTCATCCCGAGCATGAAGATCAAATCAATTACCTGGATATTATTATCCACAATAGAGCTAAACTGAATAACCACACAAAGATCTAGGGTCACGAGTCTAGAGCCTCTAAACATGATCGGATAACAATATCTAAACAAAATACTCAAGTATGAATAATGTATATACAAAGGAAAACTGGAATAAGAAGAGAAGCCAGGTCCTGCGAACGCCAGCAGCTACCTCAGCAACTCGGATAACTACTGATAAAAACTGGAGTGCTCGTCTATCCCTCTTGTGTACCTGAATCTACACACAAAGGTGCAGGGAGTAGGGGTGAGTGCTAAGTACTCAGTGAGTAATAAATATATACAAGTAGCTGAAAGTAAGAAATCCACGGAATACCACATAATGAAGCTAAACTACAGTCTGATTCCTCATACGAACTAGCAACAACAATAGTACATTACCACTATCAGAGATAATTCACAGACAAAGATGCAATGCAAAGCACATAACCGCTACGACGTGTAGCCCGATCCATTTAACATCGACGACGCTCACTGGGGTGTGTACAGACTTCGGAAGGGCTCCTACAGCCCAAGCGCAATACCGCTGCGGTGTGCAGCCCGATCCTCATATCAACCGCTGCTGCGTGCAGCACAATCCTTATATCAACCGCTGCGGCATGCAGCCTGATCCATCCTCAGTCCACAACATGCATATGAGTCACACAACAGCTCAACTTATTTATTTCCAGGTTCCAATTTATTTAATTATGAAAATACTTTAATGCTTATTTAATTTTCCAAAACAGATGACTTAGCATTTCAATACGGTGCTTTCAAACCAGGATTGAGATCAGTGATTAAGCAATTAGAGCTATCACATATATAACTATCCCCTAGGGAAACTACAGGTCGGCACAAGGCCCCAAACACGGCTTACAGCCCACAAATATATCAAACACAGTGTGTTTCAACCACATATATCATGTTATTCATACACGAGATGGACTAAGTCTCAATCCCCAATCACGATCAATCCCGCACCTGCCACGGGGTGCGAGCCATGCCCAACTAGCATCACAATGTGCTAAGCCGGGGTTTCGAACCCTCAGGCTACCATATACACAAACTACTCACCTCTAGCCGATCGTAGACTCGTCCGCAATGCCTTTTTCCTTTAGAGTTTGCTGCCTCGCGTATAGAATCTATTCAAACCACAATAATTATGTCATTTACGGGTCAAAGAAACATAACCCATTTCAATTTGCATGAAAAACGCATAAATACACTAAGTTGGTAAAACCCGAACCCCGGGCCCGCTTCTCGAAAAATTCCGAAATTCATACCAATGTGTTCCACGTCTCGCCACGAGTCCGTGCATATAAAATTTACCAAAATCGGAGTTCAAATGGCCTTACAAAAGTCAAATTCTGGTTTTCAAAACCTAGGCCCTAATCCTTCACAATTTCAACCCAATTTCACGTAGTTTGATGTTAATTCTACCATATAATTGTGTTTTTGAGTCAAGAAACTTACCTCCGATGTTACCCAGTCGATTCCTCTCTTCACAGCACTCAAAACCCTCTCTACACGAAGTGAAATTTGTGAAATAATGAATAGGGTCGCGACTGGTTTTTAATTAATCTGTTTCTGCACAGACGTCCCTTCTATGCGATCACAATGACCCTATGCAATCACATAGAGTTAAATTTTCCTGCCAATTTCCCCTTCTATGCGATCGCAATGCATCACCGCGATCGCATTGCACAATCTTCCAGGCCTCATTTTTTTCTTCTCTGCGATTGCAACACTGGGTATGCGATTGCACTGTGCAGTCCGATAAGCCTATGCGATCGCACCCCTTGCTATGCGATCGCATTGCACATTTTCACACACCCTCCAGGCTCTTCTATGCGATCTCAGTGACTCTATGTGATCGCATAGAGTAATCAGTGACTGCAATTTTTCTGCTGCAACTTTTTTATCAAACCTTGCCCGTTGGCCATCCGAAATGATCCCGAGACCCCCGGGACCTCAACCAAAGCCACCAATATATCACATTACCTCATTCAAACTTGCTCATAACATAAAAACACCATCGTAAACATCAAAATCACCATTTTCACACGGAATCAAGCCTAAGTTTCTTCAAAACTTCCGAAACTAACATTCGATCGAAAACCCGACCTAAACACCTCCGAATGACCTAACATTTTGCGTGCATATCCAAGATCACTTAATGGAGCTACTGCAACTGTCGGAATTCCATTCCGACTCCCGGATCAAAATCTCACCTACCATTCGGATTTCATCAAAATTCAACCTTAGCCAATTCAAGTCTATTTCTACACCGGACCTCCGAATTCGATTCCGATTGCTCTCCTAAGTCATAAATAATCCCCCGAAACTAGTCGAATCATCAGAATTCAATTCCGGGCTGTCTAACTTATCGGTCAACATTAGGTTGACTTTTTCCAAACTATCCTTTTCGTAAAGAGATTTATGGCCTCATTTCTATTCGAATTCTCTCAGATTTGCTTCTAACTCTCCAAACACATTTAAATTAGCATACTGAAGTATTAAATGAAGAAAATGGGGCGATAACTCCCGTAATGACGGGTCGGGTCGTTACAGAAATCGAATTGATGATATTGCATGCTAATAGATAGATACCTATTTACATAAATTTTGGATCAAATATACATTGTTTGCATCTATGAGAGCATCACATCGAGGGATGCTAACGTTGCAAAATAACATCTTGTACAATATACTATTTATATATTAGCTGAAGATGAATATGCGGTGTTTGGTATTATTTCTGGTCTTCTTCTTAGCACTTCTTGACCAAAAGTACCTGTAAACAAAGTAAAAAGGCAGTTAAATAATGTTCTCTTCTCATCATTATGGAAAAAAGGTTGCATCTTTGTATTATTTTAAAGAGAGTAGTTGGAACCTCTCATACGGAGTAGTTGGAACCTTTAAGTTTCACGATACCTAAAGTATAACTCAAAAAGAACACTATAATTAGAAGCTCATGGTAACTACCCACACAGAGTCTGTAAGAGATTTCTTAAATTAACATAAAAGAAAAAGAAATAGTCACTCTCAAATAGAGGAGCAGTTTCACAGCAAATCAAATGAAACTTCTCAGAGTGGAAGAAAAGTTGAAGCTACAATTTGTAATAGTTGTGCTAAAAATCATGGTAGTAGAAGATTTTAACATCACTCAAACTCACATTTTTTAATCATGAAAAGAAAAACAATTAATGGTCCAGAAATTCCACTAAAACATTCAAATAGTCAAGAGGTCATTCAACTACAATGTTATGGTTCAAATCTAAAAGTATGTTTTTCATTAATGATTAATTCGGTAACCAATGCTCTCCGATAGACTGTATGCAATACAAAGGCAGTATAATACATATGATTTAGCTAAAAACTACAAAAAATCTCATAATTTACTAAGATTCTTAACTTTTATTATGTAGTTTCCATAAATAGGTATAGGTACTTTCCAAAATATTATTGAGAATACAATTAAGTGGTTAGGAGGATTCTATCATCCATATAAAATCATCACTTAAGAGCAACATATTTTAGAATCCTCATACAAATTTACTTTTACCTAATTTAGGCTGATATTCGAAAAGTTTGAATATTATAAGAAAGGGTACTTCAAAATTTGGGCTTTGAATTTCATAGTCAGGATATACAGCTTGGTTTTATTTATATCATATTTGGCTCCTCCTGTCAGTAAGAATGGAAACACAAGTTCATTACAAAGGCTACCTAGCAGTTTCCTAACTTACAAGGACCAGAATGAGCTAGTTTAAATAAGAGGGAGAAAATATGCCTATATTAAAAAAATTAGAAAAAGATCGCGAATAAATTGAGGAACTTGCAGCATGATAGAAACAATTAAAACAGTAGGAAGAAGCTATCTAACTAAAATAACTTTGTAAAAAATGAGCTACCAAAACCGTACATTATGCATAGAATTACTAAAGGTAGTGAAATGTACAGTTAAATAAAGATTAAATGATCAACACATACTAAATTCATTTAATGCCACACGATCATTTTTGCTTTTGATCGTGTGAGAGTTGTCATATCTTCTTCGCTGACATTTTACTTTTGATCATATATTGTTCAGTCGTTCGTGAGTAGTATTTCTGCCAACCCCTTCCTATTCTTATTTCTGCTTATGTCTACATGTAAAATTTTCTTTTTCTTTAATACAGAAGGGCAAAGGTAAAGATGTTTAAGCTAAACAGCCTCAGGTTGTATATATTAGTGAGTCACAGAGTTAAACTTTTCTAGTCCTCTTAAGCTAGAAATAATTAGAATTTATCATGAAATGCCTCAATTTGCTGAAAAATATTATGATTGACAATCATATATTTCCTTCATTAAGCCAATTTTAAATCCCAAAGCAATCTCTATATATATATATATATATATATAATTGAGAGTCCTAAGCCCGGTGACGTGTCACTCTTAAATAATAGCAATTGAATTTCCTCTACTTTAGGTTTTTTTGTAACTTAAACCTCAAATTGAAGAAGAACCAAAACGCTTCACATACCCAACTACTTATACACGCTCCACTTTGGAATAAAACTTTCAATTTCGTTTTTTATATTCAATTTCCCCACACTTCTAATAAACTCAACTTATCTGCCGTCTTTGTCTATTTCTTCTTTCTCTATGCTTACACAAATTCCGTTTCCTTTGACGCCAATGAAGATATTGGAAGAACACCATCACCAGACCACTGTTTCAGATATTCAATCCATAATTGTCGGTTTGTAATTCTTACTAACTTGTATGAACCCTAATCTAATTGTATTGGTGTGGACAAACAAGTATGCAAAAATACATCAATGGTACGAGATACAGTCCTGTCACACCTCCCTTTTTACTACCCCACACAAGAAAGGTTTTTGTACCGATCCATTGGGAAAGATACGTAGGGTATACATCAGTGTTCAAATACCCTAGACGGATATAACAACAAAGAGGAAGGAGTTTTTCCACATAAAGGACAATCGGTTTGGGATTTTTATTTAATTTTCAGAGTCGCCACTTGTGAAGATAATGGTGTCCCAAGTCACCGGTTAATCCCGAATCCAAGGAAGTTGACTCTGTGATTATAGTCCGCGAAACAAAGACCTGGATAAGGAACTCTGTTAACCCGAGAGAAGGTGCTAGGTACTCCCGGATTCCGTGGTTTTAGCACGGTCGCTCAATCATCGTTATCGAATCTTATTGGACTATAATAACAGAGTCATAAATTTCCTCGGTTTGGGATTAAACCGGTGACTTGGGACACCATTATTTTCCCAAGTGGCAACTCTGAAAAATTAATTAAATTGATCTCGTTCCGACTGTCCTTTAAGTGGAAAAACTCCTTCCTCTTTGTTATTATATCCGTCTAGGGTATTTGAACATTGAGGTATACCCTACGTATCTTTCCAAACGGATCGGTATAAAGCCCGTTTGTGGGGTAGTAAAAAGGGAGAAAGGGAGGTGTGACAGGACTGTATCTCGTACCATTGATGTATTTTTGCATACTTGTTTGTCCACACCAATACAATTAGATTAGGGTTCATACAAGTTAGTAAGAATTACAAACCGACAATTATGGATTGAATATCTGAAACAGTGGTCTGGTGATGGTGTTCTTCCAATATCTTCATTGGCGTCAAAGGAAACGGAATTTGTGTAAGCATAGAGAAAGAAGAAATAGACAAAGACGGCAGATAAGTTGAGTTTATTAGAAGTGTGGGGAAATTGAATATAAAAAACGAAATTGAAAGTTTTATTCCAAAGTGGAGCGTGTATAAGTAGTTGGGTATGTGAAGCGTTTTGGTTCTTCTTCAATTTGAGGTTTAAGTTACAAAAAAACCTAAAGTAGAGGAAATTCAATTGCTATTATTTAAGAGTGACACGTCACCGGGCTTAGGACTCTCAATTATATATATATATATATATATATAGAGATTGCTTTGGGATTTAAAATTGGCTTAATGAAGGAAATATATGATTGTCAATCATAATATTTTTCAGCAAATTGAGGCATTTCATGATAAATTCTAATTATTTCTAGCTTAAGAGGACTAGAAAAGTTTAACTCTGTGACTCACTAATATATACAACCTGAGGCTGTTTAGCTTAAACATCTTTACCTTTGCCCTTCTGTATTAAAGAAAAAGAAAATTTTACATGTAGACATAAGCAGAAATAAGAATAGGAAGGGGTTGGCAGAAATACTACTCACGAACGACTGAACAATATATGATCAAAAGTAAAATGTCAGCGAAGAAGATATGACAACTCTCACACGATCAAAAGCAAAAATGATCGTGTGGCATTAAATGAATTTAGTATGTGTTGATCATTTAATCTTTATTTAACTGTACATTTCACTACCTTTAGTAATTCTATGCATAATGTACGGTTTTGGTAGCTCATTTTTTACAAAGTTATTTTAGTTAGATAGCTTCTTCCTACTGTTTTAATTGTTTCTATCATGCTGCAAGTTCCTCAATTTATTCGCGATCTTTTTCTAATTTTTTTAATATAGGCATATTTTCTCCCTCTTATTTAAACTAGCTCATTCTGGTCCTTGTAAGTTAGGAAACTGCTAGGTAGCCTTTGTAATGAACTTGTGTTTCCATTCTTACTGACAGGAGGAGCCAAATATGATATAAATAAAACCAAGCTGTATATCCTGACTATGAAATTCAAAGCCCAAATTTTGAAGTACCCTTTCTTATAATATTCAAACTTTTCGAATATCAGCCTAAATTAGGTAAAAGTAAATTTGTATGAGGATTCTAAAATATGTTGCTCTTAAGTGATGATTTTATATGGATGATAGAATCCTCCTAACCACTTAATTGTATTCTCAATAATATTTTGGAAAGTACCTATACCTATTTATGGAAACTACATAATAAAAGTTAAGAATCTTAGTAAATTATGAGATTTTTTGTAGTTTTTAGCTAAATCATATGTATTATACTGCCTTTGTATTGCATACAGTCTATCGGAGAGCATTGGTTACCGAATTAATCATTAATGAAAAACATACTTTTAGATTTGAACCATAACATTGTAGTTGAATGACCTCTTGACTATTTGAATGTTTTAGTGGAATTTCTGGACCATTAATTGTTTTTCTTTTCATGATTAAAAAATGTGAGTTTGAGTGATGTTAAAATCTTCTACTACCATGATTTTTAGCACAACTATTACAAATTGTAGCTTCAACTTTTCTTCCACTCTGAGAAGTTTCATTTGATTTGCTGTGAAACTGCTCCTCTATTTGAGAGTGACTATTTCTTTTTCTTTTATGTTAATTTAAGAAATCTCTTACAGACTCTGTGTGGGTAGTTACCATGAGCTTCTAATTATAGTGTTCTTTTTGAGTTATACTTTAGGTATCGTGAAACTTAAAGGTTCCAACTACTCCGTATGAGAGGTTCCAACTACTCTCTTTAAAATAATACAAAGATGCAACCTTTTTTCCATAATGATGAGAAGAGAACATTATTTAACTGCCTTTTTACTTTGTTTACAGGTACTTTTGGTCAAGAAGTGCTAAGAAGAAGACCAGAAATAATACCAAACACCGCATATTCATCTTCAGCTAATATATAAATAGTATATTGTACAAGATGTTATTTTGCAACGTTAGCATCCCTCGATGTGATGCTCTCATAGATGCAAACAATGTATATTTGATCCAAAATTTATGTAAATAGGTATCTATCTATTAGCATGCAATATCCTAGATGTTGAAAAACAAGGACTATTTGATAATAGGAAGCACGAAGTTTTAATACTTGATGCTAATTTCGTTTTGGGGGATTCTGAAATTCAGATAGAAAATGAGACCATAAATCTCTTTACGAAAAAGGATAGTTTGGAAAAAAGTCAACCTAATGTTGGCCGATAAATTTAGACAACCGGAATTAGATACGATGATTCGGCAATTCCAGTGGTCTATGACTTAGGAAAACAATCGGAGTCGAATTGAGTCGATGTAAATGGGATTTGAATTGGCTAAAGGTTGAATTTTGATGAGATCGAATAGTAGGTAGTTTTATTCGGGGAATCGGAATGGAACCGGCAGTTCTGTGCTCCGACCAAAGTGATGCTGAGATATGCAGCGCAAATGTTGTCGGCCAGTGTTGCGTCGAGTTTGTCGAATGTTGAGACCCCGGAAGTTTTGAAGAAACTGCCGATGTGAAAATGGTGATTTGTTGTTGGCCTACAGTGGAGGTATTTTTGTGTGCATGAACGGAAACGAATGAAAGTATGTGATATATTGGTGGCACTAATTGAGATCATGAGTCTGGATCATTCAGATAATAGCAACAAGAACAAAAAATTCTGTGGCGATGCGATCATGATACTCTATGCGATCACATAGGAGCTTCCGCGAAATTTTGTACAATGCGATCGCATAGCAAGGAGATGCGGCTCATATCGACTTAATCAGACCACTGTGCAATCGCATGCCAATGTTACAATGCGGAAAACAGAAGATTATGCAATGCGACTCCTTATTGTCTATTACGTAGAAAAAAGGAAATTAACGAAATATATGTGCATAAAATTCATTATGTCACATAGGAAAGACATCTATCTGAAAGCAATTAATAAAACCAGTAGTCGCGTACATTCATTATTTCACAAATTTCACTTGCATTAGAGAGGTTTAATGTATGAAAGAGAGGAATCAGCCTTATCGGAGGTAGGACTCTTGAGCTCAAAAACACAGTTATAATAGTAGAATAACATCAAACTACATGAAATTAGGTTGGAAACAATGAGAGAACCAGAACTTTAGGTTTTGAAACCCAGAATTTGACTTTATAGGCCATTTAGACTACATTTTAATAAATTTATATGCACGCAGTTTCATCTTTTTTTTGTGTATATGTTTCAGATTTTTTCGGGAAACGCAGGCCAGGCCGAGTTTTACAAGCTTGGTGACATGCGTTTTTCATGCAAATTGAAAATGGGGCCATATTTCTTTGACCGTAAATGGCTATAATTATTGTAGTTTGGAAAAAGATTATACGCGGGAATAACAAAGCTCTAAAGAAAAGGCATTTGGAGCTGAGTCTCTGATAAATAACTAGAGTAGTAGCCCCAGTATAACCCAACTTTGAGGAGTTAAATACGGCTGTGTAATACTGGGCCAAACATGCTCACTGCATGGCATCTGCTGATTTTCTTCATTGATGAGATCCATCCTGCATGCAAATGCTATGATATATATATGAAGTTGAAACACAACATTTGATATATTTGTAATTTATACTTTGTGACTAAGGCATTATTACCGGCTTTTATAATATCCCTAGGGGATAGTTATATATATGATAACTCTAGTACTCTGTCACTGATCTCGATCCTGGTTTGAAATCACCATCGTATTAAAATGCTAAGTCATCTGTTTTAGAAAATTAAATAAACTAGATTAAAATATTCATAATTAAATAATTTAATTTTGGAAATAAAATAAATTGAAACATTGTGAAATGACTCCTGCTCATGATAATTTGAAAGACATGGATCAGCTACATGCAACGCCACAGTAATGCAGAGATTGTACTGCACGCGCTGCTTATTGATGCGAAAATCGAGCTGCACGCCCACGTATCCAGGTATAGGAAACTACTCGAAAACATACACGCCCGATGGCGTCTCGATATTAAATGGGTCAGTACGTAGCGTATATGCTGCATTACATCTTTATGCAATAATTATCCTACATTAGTGTGAATATAACATTGTTATTATTAGCCATGCAGAAAAGTCAGGCTTATAGTATATGGTATTAATAGTTTACTTCGGCTTCACTATATATATTTGTATATTTGAAGTACTGAAATACTACACCTTTTGTGTATACACGAAAGGAGATAGGTAGCACTCAGCTTTAATAGGATATTTATCCGAGTTCTTGGGCAAACAACAGCGTTAGCAGACTGAAAGCTATAACATTCCGATTCTTTATATACATTATTCATACTTGAAAATATTTTGTTGTGTTTCCTCCAGTCAACATTGCATTCGACCTCGAAATATATAACTGGGACCTTGAGTTTACGCTTCCGGAATATTTTAACAAGGCTTATTCATGCACAACATTTATCCCTTCCTTACTTAAATTCATCCAAAGTACACGCACATTTTATATATCAAGAAACCTTGCACCATGACAATGTTAACATAAGAGCATTAATTAAAGTCAAGTTTTTTTAAAGATAATTCATCCTCGGGAGAATACAAACACACAGAAACACTTCACATTTCTTGGAATTCTTATGGTGCGTACTGTCAGCTTGAGATATAATCTTGAAATTCCTTCCACTGCCTTTGTGTGCAGCATCCAGCGCCAGTATTGCCTTGATAACTAGCCTAATTCGAAGAGGCAGATTATAATCCTCTGCTGAGTTCATGTTGCCGGCCACGTCGAGAAGGACTGAGGCAGTCATACAATCACCTTGACAGGCACCAAAGTCTTTGATTTTACAAACTAGTATTATGGAATTTAAATGTGATACGTATTATTCCTAACTTTGATGGCAACTTAATAAATGCAGGCTATCTAGGTATTAGATCACTTTATTGCTAATGTAGCCTTCAGGCATATAGAGAAAAAATGAGTATCTCTTGTAGGTAAAGTACGCTATAATAAAACGGGGATTTAATGCGAGAGACAAAGTGTTAATACTAATATGCACAGTGGAAAGGTGTTATGCTGAAATACTAGATTGAATTTAAAATAGGTGGGTGATACGATAATATAATGAAGAATTTAAATATATATTTATGATGCATTACATTAAAATAACAATTGTGATATAATATATTCATATAATAATGAGACTAATATTGTTGATATATATTATGAAACCTTGTCCAAACAAAATATTATTATATTAGTTTTGATATTCTACTGGAAGGTGAATAGGCCAAATTACAAGGAAACTCTGCGAAATTTTGAAAATTTGGGACTTCGGAAGACTACTCACTTAGGAAACAGGCTTAAATGTTGAGTGTGAATAAATGCAAAATTCTGAAGATCTAAGATACGGTGGTGGTCTTTTGTAAAACTATGCAGGTTTAATCTCGCCCTTGAACATTGTAGCATCATTTTGAGTAAATGCTATAAGTGGGTAAAAATACTTTAATGAATGGCCGAATAGGGTGAGAGGTTTCTATTGGTCATGATTACTGTATTGTGTGTTATATTGAGTTGCAATCTCTAATGCGTTAGGAAATTTACGATAAAATTCTGATGCTTAAAACAAATGTGAAAATCTAGGATGATTTGAAACGATATTAATAAGTGTTAAAATGTATAGAAAAAGAAAGATAGCTAAAGTGCACATCTATGTAATCATGTTAATACTGAGTGTCAAGTTCTAATCAATAAAACAGTTAGTGATAATTGAATAAGGAAGATAACGCCGAAATCTGCGGATATTCTTATAGCAATAGATTATTCATTGTATATGTAAAGGCAGTGGATTTATTAGAGATCAAGACAATATATGTGTAGCCAGATGATGAGATTCTATATTGCTCCCTATATTGGAGAGTAATAATGCCAATTCAAAAATCGCAAAAAATTCTTCAAAATAAAAGTATTAGAAGATGTGTTTTAAATAACATTGAAATTTTCTTCAATGACTTTATTAGATAAATGTAATGCTATATAGTACGTGTAATATATGTCTAGTGCTCTGATAAAGGTATACTAAATTAAAATGAATCGAAGGAAAATTAGGTAAATAGAACAACTGATGATAAATTGAAATGAAATTGATGTAACAAATGGTATAATGATTGAAATAAATTTGGTATTACATCATATTCACCCAAGTTCAAGGCTACACAACTAGTTCATGCTTCAATGTTAAAGACCGATCTGGCAGTTAAAATTTTATGATGAAGTAGGGAAAAGTTTGTGATATGTTCCCTTTCCGTGAACAGAAAGTAGTATGTCTGTTAGTACATCTTGTAGGAATGTACCTGTGAAGTTTTCTTCTATATAGAATGAGTCACTGACAGATTGAGTGGGTCAATGAACTGCTGTGGAGAAAGAGATTAAATTTCCATGTTATCTTTAGTGTGGTATGGCGTATACGCAATATATTATGGAAAGTTGATAATGCCATGTTCAAAGATTTTGAGACTCGATTCATAATATATGGAAATGCATTAAAAGAATGGCTTGGCAAAATATGCAATTTAAATAATTTAGAATCGATCTTGCCTTGTGATAGAAAAAATGATCTCTTATTCTAAATATGATTTAACTTATATAATCAAAAAGAACCCGAAAATGTATAAACAATATGTGTATTCTTGTTGCAAATCGATGGTGATATTCAAATTGTTGATAACATAGGGAAAAAATTTCTAAATATTTTTAAAATTGTATAGAAATGGATGCTTGATATATTGTGTCCTTGCCGATAGAGTAATGATCGAACATAGTATTCAATTATCAATCATCACCATCTCGTGATTCAGCTGCCCGTTAAGCGATGCTAGAAAATTAAGAATCCCTAGTGTAACTCTCTCAAGCTGATATAGTATGGGCACTTGATTCTGCGGCAATTTATCGTAAATTAAATATTTGCAGACTAATGTATTATAGACTATATGCAAATAGCACAAATTGCATAGCAATTCATTAAATATATATTTGGTAAGTTCTACCGACAACAAACCAACATTATGCAATCGACATAAATTAATTAGTGAGTTTCTCTATAATTTAGACCGGTATTGGAAACTTTATTGAATGTACATGGCGGAAATATATATGTTTATTTGTAATAGGCAATCAGCTTCATTATTACATTTAAAATTTTCTTGAAAATTGAATTCGGAGTGGCTGCGCCGCCCTTGAATTTATTTGGGTCGGAAAAAAAACGCAATTTATATATACAAATATATTTTATGCAGATAGGAGTAACCTGTATTTTTCTGCAATAATAGCTCATTTTGAGCAAGTTGCGCGCCGCCATGCAATATGGAGCATAGTTTTTTTCACATAAGGTACCTTTAAGCATTACTATACACTTTCTAGTCTCTAAAAATTTGAAACAACAAAACCCGACAAATGCTTTTTGAACTGTGTCACTACAGATTTGATAAAGTATATTGTGTTTAACGTAAGCTGAGTTGGGACCCCTTGATGCAGTGCGTAGGCAACATTTTGTGATGGGCTGAAATTTCATGAAATAATAATATTTGGATGGAATCATAAGTTATGGCAAAGCCATATGATGTTATGACATTTTGAAGGAGGCTCAATCTTCTATTTACCTTATGATGCGAAGACGGGGATCACCCATTATCGATGATCAAATGACTTAATGAAGAGGTGTATCAACTATAATACTGAGAATAACGTTGGTAGAGATTCAGAAAATATAGCATCATGCGCACTGCATTCTTGCAATAATGATATATCAATTAATTTATTGGAATAGTCTGAATATGTATTCAGGCAGTTAAATGCAACTCTGAAATATTATGGCTATGCTCGATTAAAGAAAATTAAATCATGCATGGATGACCTGAAAAAGATTCGATATATCAAGTGTTTCAGCTGCCGTAATATATGAAGATATTGGAACAAAACTTTAGCTAAGTGAAGATTTTGATAATATTTGGTTGAAATGCATTAAGGAAATTAATAGCGTTAAAACGCCCATCGTCATTTCAGTGATTAGGTTGACAATACACCATAAGATCTCACCACAGTGGGAGTATAGATAATACGGTGGAGTTGAATCTATTATGAGTATAGGCGTACAGATGCAGTGATTTATTATATGATTTTGGAAGATGCAATATATTATAGTTGGTGGAAACATGGGATTCATGTTGTTGCTCAGACTATAATAGATAAATTGTATGTACAGCCGAAAATATATGCCCAAATTTTAAAATACAGTTTAAGATGGTGCCCCAATATTTAATTTGGAAATGTATGGGCAGACTATCTTTCACCCCGTTTTCCTCATTTAATACTTCAATATGATAATTTTAAATTGTTCAGAAAATTAAAAGCAAATGAGAAAATTAGAATAGAATGAGACTTCATAAATCTATTCTTTTTGTAAAAAGGATAGTTTGGAAAAGTCAACTTCTGTGGCCGATGAAACGGCCGAGTTAGACCGATGACCGACTAGTTTACATCGAGGGGCTATGACTTAGAGCAACGGAATCGAAGTTCAGATATCAGTGTCTCAAAATGGAAACTTGAATTGGCTAAAATTGGATTTTGATGAAATACAGATGTAAGTGGAAGATTTTGATGCAGAATCGAATGGGATTCAGCGATTCTGTGCTCCGTTAATGATCTTGGATATGCGTCTACAAAAATTTCAAGGTCATTGAGAGGTGTTTAGGTTAGGTTTTGGATCGAATGTTAGACCGGGTCTTCAAGAGACTTTAGCCCAGATATCCCAGATGAAAATGTGATTTTGATGATTTCTGATAATTATATTTATGTTATGAGCAAGTTTGGATGAGATATTGATATATTAATTGGCTTTAGTTGGGTCCCAATGATCTCCCAGGATCATTTCGGAGTAATACTGAGCAAGTTTTGATCAAAACGTTGCAACAAAAAATTACAGGATACCAATTGTTCTATGCGATCACATAGAGTCATTCTGTCCTTATAGAAAAAGAAACTGGAAAATGTGAAAAATATTAACTATGCGAATCGCATAGCAGAAGTGCGAATCAAAATAGGCTATCGAGACTGCACGATGCGATCGCATACCCGATATTCTGTCGCAAAGAAGAAAAATGAGACTGGAAGATTATTAGCAATGCGATAATAGAAGAAATTAGCCGGGGAAAATTTAACTCTATGCGATCGCATAGGGTCGACTGGTTGCATAGAAGGGACGTGTGTGCAGAAATAGATTAATTTAAAACCAGTCGAATGAAATAATTTATTTCACAAATTTCACTCGTGCTCAGAGGTTTTAGTGTTTGCTGAAGAAATCAGCAGGTGCTACATTAGAGTCAAGTTTTCTTGACTCAAAAACACAATTATATAGAATTAACATCAAACTTCAGGAATTTAGGTTGAAATTGTGAAGGATTAGGGCCTAGATTTTGAAATGAGAATTTTTTTTTGGCCATTTGAACGTTTTTGTCACGTAGACTGATTCTTGAAAATTATCAAATTCGAGGATACAGGCACAAGTTGGATTTTACCAGCCCAGTGTATTTATCGTTTTCATGCAGATTAATTGGGTTATATTTCTTTTGACTGATGAATGACATAATTAACAGTTTGAATAGGTTTCTAGCGTGGTAATACAGAAGAAGGCATTCTCAGACAGTATACGGCCAGTAGAAATTGAAACAGTGCTATTAATATATGAGACCTTTTGAGGGTTTGAAATTTCTGTCTGCTACGTGTAGTTAATAGAGAAGTGACTCACACCCGATAACGTGGAACCGTCAATTTAGAGACAGACAATTAAATCTGGATATGAATAACATGATATATGAGGATTGTGATATTGTTTATTATATTTATGGAGTTGTAAACACGTGTTCCTAGACTCGTTTATATGTAGATTTGATACTCAGTCGTATTTAGAGCTCTAGACTCGTGACCCCATATCTGTTGGAAGTTGTTTTGACAGTTGTTATTGTTTTGCTGTATTGCTTCTATTTATTATCGGGTTGAAAATCTTGTTAACTGCTAAATTAACTCTGGGGTCTTGACAATATCACACTTACACTATCAATTTTTATTATCTGCAATTGCAAATACAAATCATATAAATATAAATAATATTGGGCCTGTGCTGGTACGGGCCAACCCCCACCTAGTTCATAAAGAAAGGGATGTCATTCCACAACCAAGCAAATCAACATATGGGTTCAAACTGACAATCATATAACATGGATTATCACAAAAATTTACTCGAACAGATTATGGGAACAGAAGCAAACATAACAAAGAGAAAGAAGAAATTAACCTATATATCTTAGAACCTCCGGATGCGTTACAGGGCCGGAAAACAAAGTCTCGAACGCAAACCATCGGCAACGGCAAACGTGAACCTCGACTTAGCCATGTCTCAATCAATCTGAGGCTTAATTTACGAAAATTTCGAAACACAAGCACCGAAAAGCTTAAAGTGGAGTCTGAACCTTAATTGTTTGAAGCTTGACAAGCATAAATGGTCAGGAACACGGATAAAACCTCTAACGAAGCACCAAATTATGCCAACAAACTCGGATAAATGCCCCACTATTTCAACTGGCTTTGATGGATTTAGGAGCTGATTTTCACATAAGGAGGAAGGGTTTGTGAGTTACTGCTACAATGAAGAAGAAGCTACCATCGGGGATCTCGTTTTGTGAATTCCTCAGCCTTTTGCATAGTTCTCTTCTAGTGTTTATTTTTTGTCCGTTTTAGAGTTTTTTCGTCTCCTTTTTTGTATCCTCTCTTCTCTTTAAATAGGTAGCAAAAATGAATTACCTATTCACAAATACCCCTTCCTATTCACAAATGTTCTTTCCTATTCACAAACGCCCCTTCCTATTCACAAATACCTCTTTCTATTCATAAATGTGTTTTCCTAGTCACAAACACTCATTTCTATTCACAAACACCTCTTCATATTCATAAATGTCCTTTTCTATTCACAAATGCCCCTTCCTATTCACAAATGCCCCTAACCCATTTATCTACACCCAAATCTCTTTCTTTACTCTAATGCACTCTCAATCCCACCACTCTAGAAGCTTCCTAATTAGTTAGTTAAAACTCTTTTTTATTTTTTTTATTTTTTATTTTTTAAAATAAAACCTAAATTAATTTCTATCCCCAAATTATCCTAGAAAATTAAAGTAATTAACCCTAATAATTAATTACTACAACTAATTAAAATCCAAATTAAAAGAAATTGCCAAAATTAAAATTAAAGAGTAAAATACAACATGACTATTTTTTACACCACCCTAGTTCACCAATTGTGAATAAATAAATGACTTTTGATCCCAGCGACTAGGTAAGCACAACATTCATGATGAAATTATAATGCCAAATAAAAAGAAACCACCTTGGAAAATAACATCACTGTATAAAATTTATCCTGTCAAGTCACCTGTGAAGCAAAACACTACCAAGATCAGGTGCAATAGCTGAGCTAAAGAAAATACAAGCTGTAACTCTATAGCCAAATTATCTAACAACGAAATGAAAAGATATCACTAGGTAATACTAAATTAGAGGAAGCCTCCGAGTCCGCCAGTGCATGCGGCATCAGCCACCTACGAGTACGAAAAACTGCAGAATCCTGCTCGATATACAGATCTGCACAACAAAAATTAATGCGAAAACTAGCATGAAATTACACACGAAGCGATGCCGAGTAAAGTGCCAAGCCTAACCTCGATAGATGAAGTGAAGAATGCATTCAGGGCCCTACTGAGAAGACAATAATATAATGATGACACAAAATAAACGATTTAGGCTGATAATAATTTCCTGGGCTGCTGATAGTGGCTGTCTACGACCAATAATCGATGCCTTCAACCAACTCAAACAGTAGAACCTAGTCAGACGATCAGCAGTCGGTGGCATTGCGATCCCAGTGTACCTCGGTACCTGCAGGTCCGCGGTGGGCAACATGGCTCGTCGATCATCGATAACCGATCTGAGCTCGAAGCGCCGTCTCACCGAGGATTACAAGTCCGACGTAGTCAATAGCTACGGGGACTCACTCTCCGAGCGTCTCGACGATATCACGTCGAGGTCCGCAGGCACCGTCTCGGCTCAACCAGCGACCTCGGGGTGGCTCAGCAATCCTTGTGCTACTGTCGAAATAAAGAAACTTACTGGCGAGCTAGAATATAGTAAATTACAACCCCGTGAAATTAATTAACAATACTAATGCCAAGGCTTCAAATAAGTCAACATTAAGGATGCGAATTCTCCTAGCTAATCAATGCTTTTTCTAAATAATCACCGGGTAATGTGCGCTTTATCAACAAGGCTCTGTCGGCCAATTCAAGCAAAGTGTGTGTTACAACAGCCACGCATGTACACGCACGTCGCCTCGCGTACAAGGCCCATTTAAACTATCATAATATCTAGGGTGAAATTCCCCCACTGCTGGCGTTGGTGGCTCTGCTACCACATTCCGACAAATGGCAAAATGTAACCCTGCTTGCTGATGTAGACACCTCATGATGAATCTGATAATCAAATGAATAACATCAATCTGAACATTGAACATTCACCTGATAATTAACTCAAAATTCTTAAAAACAATTGGCAACTGGGTACTAGGCGCTGAAATTCACGAGAACCAGACCCTCTGTCTCTATAAAGTTTGCAAATTCGGACTCCGTTGCTTACTCAAACTGCTTGATTTCTAAAGGTTTTGGTCTAGGACACCATTAGTACAGATTCCTCCATTTTCATGAAAAACTTGCATAATATTATCAACAACAATCATAATTGGAGTCCATAATTATTGCAACCGCTGAAATCTCCCGCTAAAATAAGCCTGAGAAACACTTGCTTCAGACTAAATATGTGAAATATTCTGAAATTTTCTAGCCTACGATACACTTACTAGCGATTTTAAACTACTATGAGACAGCCTCGCTCTGCATCGTATCCTTGACCAAAAGTCCTTGGCAGTTCCAGGCACAGCGGTATTCGGCTCTGCGAAGCGGAGAATAAATACAGAAAACATGCGCTTCTATGAACCGCATCCTTTTCCTAAAATTATTGGCAGCCACGCGGTCTACTAAATAACAAGATATCGCTCCTACAGACCATGTCAATCCCATCCCTCTGCGATCAACTGGAATACACCAAGCGGCCCTTCAGCGGGTGGATTCGACCTGCTGAAATAACGCTCCTCTTGCGCATCTGCGTCAGCTATAGCGGACTGCGCTCCTGCTTAATCCCTTGAGGAAACGAGCTCTTTGAGAAGCGGATCTAACCTTCCACAATGCGTTTAGGCATCAGAATCACCCGAAGACGGTTCTAAATCTAACAGCTGCAACATCTTAATACCTTATTTGAACTTGTAAATCCCTCAAGGCCGTCTAACAACATCCGTCCCATAATTCACGCCGAATTCAAATTTCATTTTCTTTAAAACTTTTCCGAAATTACGCATTATCAAAAAACCACTTACTTCAGTGACACCGAAATTTCTTGAATATCTGAAATCACGCCAACTCATCGGAATTCCGGATAATCTCACCTATCGTCGGATTCGCCAAGATTTTCAGCCTTCGGCATTTTCAAGCCTGAATTACGGACACTCCAAAATACATTCAGCAACCTCTCATAACCCGAGGCCACCTGTAGTAAGAACCATCGGATTTCCGTCGAAAATCTTGGATGATTCCGTGCGTTTTCTAGTTTCAAAATATTCTTTTTTTTTTATAACAAAAAAAAAAAAAAAAAATGCAGTGTCCCAAAATGTAAATTCGGAACCCATTGACAATACAATAAGCGAAATAGCTTAGAGAACGGTCAAATTAGGGATTGGGGCGTAATTTCTCTAAAACGGCCGATGGATCTCGTTATCTCCCATAAAGATTCGTTAGATCCTGGGCGAACATAGATGAAAGATGAGGGTACTAGCTGCGCATATCCTGTCGGTTTCCCCAAGTCACCTCACCAGCACCGTATCTGCAATAAATAGCGATGTGCCTGACGCAAGCCGATAATGCCTTTCCTCAACATAAGACGAATCCTTGTCTAGACGGATAATGAAATCCAACTTGCGTGCGGCAATTCTAGTTTTTTGACAAAACCATCGGTGAAATACGAAATTGAATTGATACATGCTTAATGCTAAATAAACTATACAACAACCTCAAAATCTCAAAGGCAATAAATCTAGGACTCGGCTTTCCTTTTACAAACCTCATAGCGCCCTTCATGGGCGAGACTCCCAGCGAGCCCGCTCGCCAAACCATAAAGCCTTGCTAACATCTTCTGCAATACAGGCTGCCCTTGCGAAGTATGCTGAAACCCTTGTCCATAACCTCTGAGAATATATACGTGCCTAGCAGCAGCCTCGCCCGCTCTAAACAACTGCAACACACCTCTGCATACAAAGAACTTAGGTGCGGTATATAATCTTGGGCTTGGCAAGCCTGATAAAGCAAATACGCCGATGCTTAGAAATGATCCCATGAACTGAACTCAATCAACGCAGAGCATAATCCTCAAAATCTGAATAGTGCGCTTCCGAGCTTACCCATCGATCAGGGAGTGAAATGCGTAGCCAGCCGCGCTCTCTTCATGCAGCTTCACCACGAAACCGTGAGAGTGTGCCTCTATCTGAAATGATGGAAGCTGGAATACCATGCGGGCCTGACTATCTCCTTGATATAGATCTCCGCGGTCGCTCCGTGGATAAGTAGTGCTCAGCTGGCTATAAAATAGGCGGAGCTATTATCCTTGGTAAGCAGATAAATTCAGCTTCGCAATAATTCCGTCATTGAATACAGAGTCACGTAATTGATGCGCTCCCCACCACTCTGGAATCTCAATCCCGAGCATCAATCCACCGGGCCAGTATGCTCATACTTCACCTGGGCAGCAATTGGAACATCTAGAAACATAATCAACTATATCCTCTTAAATCAGCCTCGCGGCCAAATAGTAGATGCATGGGCCTACTGCTAGGATCGGCTCTCGGAAATAAATGCATTGCTTGCAGTGCGGCTCTATACCATCGAAACGCTCCTTGCTGGGCATCACTGAAAATTGGCAATGAGAGTCGTCGAGCGCGCTCCTGTGCGTCAATGAGACAGAAACCACACAAGCCTAAGAACTGCATTTGGAAAAGATCGATCTAACCAAAGCTTTGGGCATGCCCATCGCCATAGGCAGAAGCTAGTAGCTATACCCAGACTCCCCATTTCCATTTGCCCCCGACGACACAGGCATCTGTAACCACAAGCACACAGCACCGGATGATAGAGAATAGTAATATCATAGTCCTTAGATTGTAGTTCCAGCCATCTCCTCCCGGCACTAATTAGGGTCATACCAGCAAGCACCAAGCATTTCCCTTCCGATGGTATGAATCTCTGGGAACCCGTATAAATAATGGCGCCAAATTTTCAAGGCGTGGACAATGGCGGCTGGCTCAAATCATGAACGGGGTAATTCTGCTCATGCACCTTCCTTTATCTCGTGGCGTAGTGTCCGTCTGCGCTTGCGAGTCAAACTTCGTGAACGTATCCGCGATATCGTCGCCGGACGCCAGGCTATGATATAGGGCGAGTCAAAGTTTGTCTTAATGCGCCTCACCGCATTTTCCTGGCATCGAAAGAGACGCCTGGAGTCAATCTAGTCATAAAGAATGCTGTCGAAGGCCCCTGCGGCGGTAATGCCAGCCAAACCAAAGAGCTGAATCCTGGTATTACGCATTCCATCTGCTGAATACCCATCTGCTCGATACCGTGACCCAAAATGCCCCAGACTCAACGAATTTGCCGAAAGAACTGGCATGCCAGCGCTTCTCCACCGAGTGGCATATCTGGAAAATCTTTACCGTCTCGAATATACTAGAATATCATCAATGAACAATCGCGAGCGATCGGTAAATCATGCAGGCCTGCAAAGACATCGCGAGGCGCTACTGAGCAGTCTTCGGGATATCTGCTCCCGAATCTTCATCCAACACCTGTGCGCCCTGTAACTGTCAAATAAATCATCAAATGCGGGCAAAATGCCCGTTCTTCAGCGCGGCAACATTCAGCTGGCGTGAAATCAATACCTCGCGCATAAGGAACGTCGCTTTCTTGTAACATCTGAGCGCGAAGGCGAAACTGGTCAAATAAAACCGCTGCCCAATAACTCATGGCGATCGCCAGCTCCTTTGTCGAGAGGAGAATATCGGTGGGAATAAATGGGCTGAGTGCCGGTAACGAAAATAAAAAAATTCAGGCTGAAATATCGACAAAGTCGTACCACAATGAGCGAGCAGAGTGTCGCGTGGCGTCCATATAAACAGATAGCGGCACACCCCATGCTCAGCCGTAAGCAGCTGCAGCTGCGGCTAAGTAACGTCTAAATTACCACTCCCGCTCAATCAGATGATGCCTGGCATAACAGGCGTCACGATCGCCGTAATGAAAGAGCAATAATCAGAAGGCAACATTCCATGCCCCGAGAATAATGAATCGACCATCCCCACGCAGCAAGCGCTGTCTACAGTATGTCCTAGACGGATAATCCATCGCTGCGACCGACATGATCCCCTTCTCGGAAATGGAAAACATAAATGGGGGCATGAAGAATCCAAGGCCATACGGATGAAACAAAGTAAAGACACATGATCAGGACCGAGTCGAGTCAGAACCCGATGCCTCACAATATTCTTGAATAATACCTGTGATACCAGTACGATCTGGCAGCGCGGCGCGGCTCATGCCTAGAACTCAGCATATCCCCCCGAGCGCGCCTCTAAGACCCTGACTAGCGTGGCTGGAGAACAGAATGATAACCTGCGGCAAAACCCTTGCAATCTTGCGAAAACTGTGGTGCTCCTACTACGCACAGAGCACTGCGCAGCCGAGTGGCGATATCCCCGCTCAAACTAAACTCTGAAGAGCCGCGGTAGAACACCAGCTGCAGCCTCACCCCGCTGTGCGACCTGGAAAGGACCACAGCGCGGAAGAATGCGCTAGCTAGGGAGCATAACTCTCGTCTTGGAAAATTTTCAAGTGCAGCCCAAACAAATCTTGGTGGTAGAAACAACAGTATGGCACTGAAAATGGCCCGACTCCGCCGAGACTGCTAACTCTCTGCTTCTGCGGCTGCAAGGAACGTATAGATACCTGCAACATGCCCACTGCAACACTGTGATATATCTGTCTGAGCTCTGAGGCCATCTTGGGTCAGATGGACGAGGCTGAGCCCTCAACAAATCTCATCTCCGGCAAATGTGAGAAAACGTCATCGAGGCAGAGCCAGGCAGCATCACCGTCTGCAACAAAGAACCTGTGCAAACTCAAGGCTCAGGCAGAAAATCCACTGGAAACCACGTGGAACAAACTCCTCAAAGCAGTCACCGAAAGCTGCGTCCCAGGTTAATGAAACGGTCCTGCAATTTCTCTACGACCATCGTGCGCCACCCACGTCATGGCGGCCACACGCCCGAAAGCTGAAACGTGAAGAAACATTTGTCTCCACAATCCCCATAATGCGAAGAATACGATGACACTCACTAGAGAAACCCAATGTATATGAAACAGAACACTAAACAACTGGAGAGATCGTATTTCTTCTCCAATCTACGCTGCTCGTCCTCGGCCGGCTGAGTACCTCTACGGTGGCAGGCGGCAGTAACAAAGGTATGTTGCTTGGCACAATTCCCTCCGTGCTGCTCGGAGATAAGACTACCCCACCCGCACAGATGTCCAAACACGTGGAAAGAGCTTGTCTGCATTTGAAATGTGAAATGAGCCGAGTCACATGATCTTTAGACAACCAGCGACCGCAGGCTCAGTAATGCCGAATGCTGCGCTCCAAGCACTGTCCCTCATGGCCTCGAACGCGTCTCCGTCCTCCCCTCGGCACGGCCTACGGCACGCTCATCGCGGTCTTTAAATACCATCTGAGAGAATAAATGATAATTCCATTTTGATACTAAAAATATGCGCACGGCAAAAGAAATGAAAGTTTCATAAACGATTACGGCCACCAAATAGATAAATATAGATAATGCCACATCGATAAATGAACTTCAAGTAACCGATGCATTATCATTTGGCTCTGAACACAATTAATACGATACCAACATCACGTGGGTCGCCAATTTAATGAAGATAATGATAACACCCGATCCCCCACGACTAGATAAACACAGCACGTGCAGAATATACAAGTTATAAATATAAAAATAGAAACTGTGAAAAATAACATAAGGCAGCCCTAAATCATCACACAATAATAAAACACTATAAATCAATTTACATTAATGACTAAAGGAAATGTAAATGTCTATGTAAAAGGTAATCAACGAAATGAAGAAGATATAATAAAACAATAATACTAGAATAGAAGGCTCAGTCCTTGGGCATCCGCGTACAAATCGAAAACAGAGTCACACAATGCAGCTGCTCTGACAAAGTGAGGAAGAGCTGGCAGATACACCCGTATTACTCGATAGTACAGCCCTAACTCCCGATAGGTGTGGCGAGAGAATTTTCTTGAGAAACAATAATATAATGATGAAAACAAAATAAGCGGTTTATATGATAATTTCCGAAATAACAACATTTTGATAATTACTGCAACTGTCTAAGCTAATGGTCAGCAAGCTCAAATAAACAAATCAAGGATGCAATAAGTGAAAACTACAGCGATACACATTCTCACCTACAGGTCTCGAAATCGGAAACCGAGCCGATATAATATCTGTAACTTCAGTCTATAGCGTCATATATCAATAAGCAGAATCTCGAGTACATGATCGCAAACAATACTCTTCCGAGTCTCAGAATCCGAGCCAATACGGAATCTCGAAATTAACATGATCCTGCTATACATCAAATCGAGAAACTGCGGAGAAGAATATAACAGGTAGGTACAACTTCAGAAATTGTCATAACAATATCAAGGATTTAATGAAACCGACTAGGCATAATTAAATGAATGCAACAATCATCTTTTCAATGTCTGAGTAGTAAATTGCCTTTGTCGGCTAGGCGGAATATAATCAGCCAATTCCAGTAAGTGTGTTACAACGACGATCCGCTATACTACTGCCGCGTCATCATGCAAATGACAAAAACTATCGCATAATATCTAAGTGGGTCCCACGTAAGCCAACTGCCTCGATTGATAAAATAAACAATGCCTGCCCTTGCGAATCGTCTATATGAAATAGAATCAGTAAAATCAATAGAATCACATCAAATTAGGCATTACTATCAAACCAATAAATTTCACCAAAATACAAGTGCCAAAACTGACTTTACATCCATTCAAATTTGAAATTGTCAGACACTGTTTCAATGCGAGTCTATGCATATAAAGTTGCAGAACAGACTCCATTTTTCAAACCCGATTTTCAAGGTTTAGTCTAGTGAAATACATTATTACCCAAATTTGAAACTGCATAATATTATCGCAGCAATCTGGAAGTCCATAATTGACCACGAAGAAGCGCCTTGAACGTATTGCCTTGCTACGGCGATTTTAAACCTGCCGGAGACATTTCGCTTCTACGCATCCATCGGCGACGAAGTCAACCCGGCTGATTCCAGGCCTGGCAGGCCATTTCACATTTCTGCTGAACAGAAGAACCGCTTAAGCCTTCCTGCGAAGAGGCACTGCGCGGAACAGCGTCGCCTGCGCATATTGACGCGTGAAAGCGGCTCGTCATTGCTGCCCGGACGTATCCATTTCAGGTCAGCAACAAACTGGGAATCCGCTGCAGCGACGCCAGCGGGTGATTCAGCCGTGCCGGAAGTAGCGCTCTCGCATCACCGTCGCTTAAGCGGGCACTCTCGCCAAAGTTCCCGCCAGGCCAGCGAAGCAGGAAGTCTGGCTGCCGTTCTCTGTTCTCGTTTAGCCTCGAAATCGCCAGGTAGGCTATCCAACCTGCAACATCTGTCGCGAAGCCAGGCTTGCTCAAATCCTCAGAACGCGTCTGGCAACATCCGTCGCCAGCACGCGGTCAACCTAAATTCTTAGGCACAAGATTGCGCGACCGTCAAAGCGTCCAGCGGCGTAAAGATGACGCAATTTCGCGGACATCAAATCGCATGGCAGGCGAAGTTGTCGTTGTTCAGCTGATCGTCTACTTTATCAATCCAGGTCCAGCAATTTCGGCATGGCTGGCCTGGTGAGACGATCCACGAAATAAGCCCAGGCAACAGCAGCAAGGCCACTGGCGGGCTAGTAAGGCAGCCGTTTTCGTTGAGACCGTCTTAACACTGTTCAAGCTGGGCAAATTTTCTGAACAAAACTTATTTGGGGCCAGGTATCTGCCCAGCTCTTCCATTTCAGGCCATTTCGGCGGCAATGAAATGAGCAGAACGTTAAATCCAGGTGAAGTAATTTTTCAGCGGCCGGTAAGTCCGTTGCCTTATTTTTGGTGCACTATTTTTCTCCAACCTTTAATATTAATAACGACTTACGGCCCGTCGTGCAGAATTATTTGATGCACATTTTCATATGTGCGCTCTTTTAAAATAATCGCATTATCGATGAGAACAAGAGGTAATTTCGTTGAAAATGAAACCAATGGCATCGCTGAGAAGGCAGATATGAAAGTCAGCCAGAGTTGACTGTGACCAAGTGCTGAATCGTTCATGTTCGACTGGTCGAGCGGATATTATGGCAGAACAATGAGTATTCCAGTCATTTTAAGCTTGAATTAGCTGATGTTAATTTTGGCGAAACCACATTAGTAGATGATGTGATAAGGAAATTCGGAGATGATTCGACAATTTGTAACTAGGTATATGATTTTGGATATGTCTGCAATTTGGAGGTGAGATTATGAAGAGGTGTTTTGGTCGGGTTCTGAATTGAATGTTAGTTTTGGAAATTTAATAAAATTCCTGAATAAATTGTGATTTTGATGTTTAGTATGGTGTTTTTATGATTGGAACAAATTTATTATCATATTTTGATATGTGACGTTTTAGTGGGTAAAGTCTGGTGAAATCGAGGTGTCAGCCGGACCTTTGAGAAGAATACGGTGGCGCTCTGCAACCTCAATGAACAATTGCTCTCATCGTGCGGGGTCGTCGTCAGCGTGGCTGGGAATAAGCATCAGCGTGCCGGGTAAACAAATCTGATAGCGTGAGGT
The DNA here is from genome assembly GCA_032618575.1 of Nicotiana noctiflora. Classification (NCBI taxonomy): domain Eukaryota; kingdom Viridiplantae; phylum Streptophyta; class Magnoliopsida; order Solanales; family Solanaceae; genus Nicotiana; species Nicotiana noctiflora. Next base: position 55,942 of record JASVEL010013473.1, on the reverse strand, counting down.
GGCAGAGTATTATCGTCAGGGCACGATGCGGTAGCGTAAAGAGAGTGATGCAGAAGGCAAACTCTGTAATCGCCAGGAATGAAGGATATCGCGATGGCGTGGCAGTGGCGCAATACTCGCTGTCGGCGTGAAGATGCGATGAGGCTGAAATTAATTATGCGTGAGGAAATTAAAGATCCATCGAAAACATGTTAAAGATGAACAGTCGGCGAAGATGCGTTTTTAGAGCCAGGCTGCTGAAGGCTTCGTCAGAAGTGTGAATTCTCGTCGATAATTCTTGACAAAACATCGAACCTGTGCAACATCGTGCTGGCAAATCTTGGAGAATGTGGTTAATCTCGGCAGGATTTTTGGTTTGGAAAGTCATTGAACTCGTTGTCATTATATGCGGTTTCAATGTAAGACGTTATTATATTTCGGAACTCGAGGCAGTGGGCGAGACAATGTAATTTTTCGATTTCTATAGAGTGGCAAGTGGTTATATTCTTGTGCGTAATTGATATAATTATTGTTGACAGATTCAGAACCTTTCAATTAAGGAGAATAAGACGATTCTGACGGTAAAGACAGTAATTTATTATTATGTATGAGCAAACTATTACGGCGCTGTGGAAAATTGGCTTCGCGCTGATGGCATTTGAACGTTATTAAAAGTAGTTAACAATTTGTAGTCTGGAAATACCAACACTATGTTAATGGAACATGCAAATGGCAGGCGTAAATTCATAAAATAACGAAGGTGAATTATTCTGTGATAATGTATTAACACAATCCGCGATCAGGAAAATTTGCTAATCACTTTGAAATGCGTGCGTACTGCGTCTGGGTAAAGTGTTACTGCTGATGAATTTAATTTGAAATGAAGATGAAGATTATTTTATAACCTGTATTGCGGCTATGGGCAAATCTGGTTATCAAACCGCATCCGCATTATTCTATGAAATTAGAACGCGCGCGTGACATTTGGCAGATAGAAATCCTCAAGTCACTTGCCTTTACGTCAAGCTTGTACAAATGGGGATGAATAATTGCATTGTTCAATATTTATTGATTCGCATGAAGTATTCTATGATTGTGTGCTGATTGAAGAGATTAAGGAATTTATGATAAGCTTAGATTTTGTATTTTATTAGTTTCTTTCTTATGTGGCAATATATATTTATTTTACGTGACGCTTATTGCCTTTTTCACTCACTGCGCGCGCATGTCGGCCCTAATTTTAGGGAGGAGAATGAGCGTTTGTGCCGCATCGAGTTGCGCTATACGTTGACTACAAACTAGCGTTTATATTTGTATTGGTGCCGTCTTGCTCTGTCGCCTTCTCAGCCTATGACGGGCACACTGGGAGATACAGACTTTATGACTCAGAACAGGAGATGGAAACAACAGATTCAGTAAGCATTTTGATTGATGCGTTTGTTGGCTGGCTTCGCCGTTGACCAGGCGCATCCTGGATTCGTCGATGATGGTGTATATGACTCCGTTAATGGGCTAAAGTCGGCGAGTTTAATGCCGACTTTAAACGTAAATATCTATGCTGAAGATGCGAAACTTTGAAAGAGCTGTTTTCTTGGTCGCCGTCTCGATTATGTTATCGGTAAATCTTCCTCATTATTCTCGCTGGGCTGGCGACGAAACTAACGGGCGTGGCAGGCGACACCGTAACGCCAGGCGACATGATTGTCGAAAGATGAGCGTGCCGACGCCGACTTTCTTGACCGCTGGTGGCAGACGGTTGATTCCGGTAATGACAAAACAGTTAACGAATTAAAGGGCCTTAATGATGTGAAGTGTGCAGAAGTTAACTGGCTATATGTCTTCGCGATATGTCTTTCACGCTGGCGGAGAGGCCCCGTGAACACTTGGCGATGCTCGATACCAGCTCTGTATATGTTATTATGCCAGCGATGAGCAGCTCGTGCTATCCGGCATTTAATGGGCTAAGGCATTGCTTATTTTGCGTATTCTGAATCGCTGATGCTGTTCACTGCTGGTTACGATGCGGCTTTAGTGTTGAGATTTTGAAGTAATTTGTAGAGCAATTGCCCAGCCCGACGGAAATCAGCACTGGAGAGGAAGGAAAATTGACTCAGTTGAAATCGTGCGGGAAGATAGCGATTGAATTCACGCAGCAACGTCATGCCATGTGAATCGTTCCCGGCGGGGAAATTCCACGTCCGTATTATTGACCAGGAAAATTTCTGATTACCTTGAGGAAGTGATTATCGCATTTGCATCCTGTCAGGCAGAGTCGCCCTTGAAGGAAGGCTAAAGGCCTGCATTAATGTAGCGATTCTGATGTGCTGCGTCAGGAATTTGATGAAGATGTCGCCGAATCTCATCAGATGCAATCGATGGGGACTCATCTGACCGTGAGTAATCAGGAAACCCGGCATTATGAGTAGGCGGGCATCAGCTGAAATAGAGCGCATGCTCTTCTACCTTTCTGCTCCGGCCGCTGAGATTCTGACAGCAGTCCCTCGGCGTTTATCTCCGTCTTCGGCGGTCTTTGATCGTCGTTGATATCGAGGAGAGGTACCGTAAGGATCAGCTTGTCGCCACACTCGGCGGTAATTGGCAGCCCCGGTATCACAGGAGTAAAGCCAGGGAAGCGAGATCGCGTGGAGAGGCGGGCTGACTGCTAATTCTCAGTCTGTTATTCAGTATTATCTCACGATGCGCATCGAGATCTTATGCTATTTGATCCGGATCCACTATTCTTATGTCTCTTACTGCGCATCGACTGGAATTTATGACGATGCTCTTGCTACACCCGAACAGGAGATCTCTTGACAGATGAATATCGATCTGTATTTATTCTTATTGAAGTGGGAACCCGTGATTTATTACTACTTTAGGTATGGCGTATTTATCTAGGCATCAGATTAGCTATCTCCATATAAATCGATTATTTGTCATGCCATCGCGTTAGCTATTCCGGTAATCACTGAATCATTATGCGGCGAGTGATTTGCCGGCAGATGATTGGGGTGTTTATTTGGCCTTCATTAAGTATTTGGCGGGCGAACACCCGATCTGGCCGATGCGGTGAGGAGTTTTCAGTGTTTTTCCAGCTACGGTTTGGCATCGCTGATAAGTGTGATTTTAATGTGGTGGTGCCGGGCGCTCACGACCGCTCCTTGCTCGTGGCGCGGCGGGTAAAGGTGAGAGCGACCGGAGAACTCTTAGATAGGGCATATTCGTCGAGTGCACTTGTGACTGACCGTGAGAAGAGATGGCAATGAAAATTTGTCATTATTCTGAGCGAATTTATTCTTGATGAAAATAAATACGCTCATCGAAGACCCTGTTGTCGGCTCCAGGCCCCAATTAACGATTCTCTAAGATGATCTTGATGAGCTATATGGGTGAAAGATGAACTCATTGAAGACAGCGTTCAGGAGGCGGTATGGGCACTACGACCGAGATTCACATTGTGTCTTTCAGGTTGACTAACGCCCCAACAGCCTTTATGCATATGTTGCTAGTTCTAGACTTGTAGTATCTTGGTATACTCACGCGGCGAGAGCGTAGTGAAAATTTGGATTTCTACTTTAGTTGCAGCCTGCAGTAGATAAATACGAACGTCTCGTATCAATCAGCGAGACCAAGCGGTGCTATGTAAATGACTCTATGAACCTAGAGCAATAGCAACGTACTGGATTCGTAATCGTGAACATGTGATGATAGCGCACGTCCCCACGGCAAGCTAACACAGGACATGCAGTCATACGTTTATGTTTTTAATAAGAATTAAGCGAAAAATAAGATGAAAAGAATGAAATCGTGCGTCACAATCAAATATCTTGTTTAAAACACTGCAGGCCGGGAATCAAGCAAGATAACAGTAGAAAGACCATTACAATGCAGCAATATAAAAGTGTCAACAGCGGGGCAAAGAGAAAGTCATGCTAAGCTAGAATAGAGGAAATTTTCCTCGTAGGAGTAGCGAATATACAAGTCTCCCAAAAGTGTACTGAATCGCACAGTAGTAACACACATATATACTGTCTACCTGTAAATATAAATAATAATCCCCACCACGCGGATAAATTGCGAAGCCCCCAACACCGATAGATGACGAAAGGAAAATTAATAATAACAATAATATAAAAGTTCTAAAATGAAAATAATTTAAATTGTAATGAGCGATACTTCTGTCATACGTAAACTAACAACAAATAGAATCAACAGTAAAACCGATCCGGAATGAATCAACCACGACCCGATTAAACGATACCTCTGATCTCGGGAATGCTGCGTATGTCATGATAAATAATCAATAACTCGAGATCTCGGGAATGCAACCGCACGGTCACACGATAACTCGGGATGCGAAATCAAACACCATGGATTTTGCCGATAGCCCAGGATCTGAAGATCAAACTTACCTCTCTGACTCAGATCTCGAAATCAAACCCGCGAGCTAGTCTCGATCAAACATGATCAGAAAGCATAATAAACGGAGAGAATAAATTATGTAACTATAACCTTTGAAAACCAATGCCGATCGTCGAATGGAACAGTGGAAACGACTGGAACGTCGGTACTACGTCGTTGCCTCGCTTACTCTGCCGATAAAGATATCCGATTAACTGACTAAACAATCACTAAATCAGGCCCCAAATATAGTATGAATTGACGACAGCCAGCTCTTCTCCTTCAGCATTACAAGGCGTGAAATCGCGTCCAGATTAGACAAGCCAGGCAATTTTCGACTCACGGCAACTCTCTTCGCCACGTCTCGACTCCGCAGTCAGTAAAGATCAGCCGTCACATCAAAATATTGTGGGCATTACCCGATAAATAACTCAAAATGCAAACCTGGTGCTGGCGACTTTCGTGCGGCTTATCGCGAAGATATATTGAGGTTCTTTAATGCCGATCGTCAGGCATAAATTTGCCAATCATTGCCACTCAATCGGATTTTCGGCATTTAGGCCTGGCTATCCTGCCGTCTGCGGATTTCATGATAGACCAGCAGGTAAGTCGAAACGCACGATATTCACGATGATATCCCAACGTTGCCCTTCAAAATCCTCTCGCTGGAGCTTCCGGCGATGGCGACAATTGTGTTAGGCAGCGGCTGAAATGTGCGGGCTTAAACCGTTTCGCGAATATTTCTCTCTGCGTCAGCGGCCTTTGTTTTCGTCGCGATACTGGCGAGCAGGCGGCTAATTTTCTCTCTGCAGCGTCAGCGTGTCCTGGGGCGATGATGGAACGGCAAACGCCATTCTTTCGCCATTTGGCAATCAATGATAACCAGACGATACCACCTGTGTCAGCGTAAATACTCGCCAGCGTCGCCTTTAGTTCAACCTTCTGCTGATGGCGAAATATGCGGTGAAGGCTTAAGTTCTCCCTTTACCTTGTCAGCATGTATCGCGATGTGAAATAAATCATTCTATGATTAATAAATGAAATTTGATGCCTTTAGTCGTCGTTTGGACCCCGAATTCATTCGAGGCTCCACATTTGACAACATGACACTCTCCCCAGGCCACGATATGAACTCGTTCCGTCATAAAAACACGTCCCAACAACATCAAAACCCGTAATTCACATCAATTCAAGCCTAAATTTCTTAAAACTCCGAATTACACATTCGATCTAAACTTGACAAAAATATTTACCAGGCGTGCGGTGGCTCACGTAAACGCGGGGGTGTCGGAGATGGGTCGACCGGGTCAAAGATCACTGTGGTCCAGGTCCATGAGTACGACACTGGCGACCTAGTTGAAATACGGACCTCCAAAATATTCGACGCGGTCCCCGGCAACCGAAGAATCCGGAGACTAGTAAGGCCATTGGATTCCCTTTCGAAGATTTCTTAACAATGACTAAAACTGCGAAATGGCCTACAACTAGCTCTTGTTAGGACTAGGGTATCCCAAAATGCCAATTTCGAAGCACGCTCTCTGGCAACCCACGATAAACGAAGTAGCCCAGAAACGGTCGTAGGGATTAGAGCGTGGCCTACAAAACGGCCGGTCGAGACCATTAATGCAGTAGACAGAATAAACGAGAAGATTAAAAAAAGAAATTTTCCTATGTATACTATATATTAAACCTTATTACCAAAATTGTGCAAATTATTGAAATTACCCGCTCTGTTTATGGTTTAACTACAAAATTTATACAAATTCAAAAATAGACAGAATCTGCCTATTATAGCGCGCTAAAAACAGGGCAAAGAATCTGGGATTGATTCTTTCACAGTAAATACAGAAATTCAAAACTGAAAACATACACTGAAGCTGCGTAAATCACTGAATAACTACAAAATCAAAAGAAGCATATCAATTCAACTGATTCTCTCTCATTATTCTTCAAATTCGAGAAATTCAAGCTTCGAAAATTACAGAAGCTGCGAAATTCTCTGACTAACTACAATTTCAAAAAGCCGAATATCAATTCAACTGAGTCTCTCTCAGTATTCTTCATTAATAGTTGACAAACTATATCTCAACAACAGAAAACGATGGCAAAAATACCAATTATGCTTAAAGTGAATGGAAATTGGGATAATTGTGGAAGATACATAAATTTTGAAGTTGATGCGATTGTTGTTGATGATAATTCAAGCTACGGAAATCTGATATCTACAATTGCGGAACAACTTTCGATTGATACATCAGAAAAAATTGTTGTAATCAAATATATTGTGAACGAAAATTGTCCTCCAATGGAGATCCGTAATGATATGGGTGTTCATGTGTATATGGAGACAAAAAAAGAGAATAAAAACTTAGGTTCATATCCTTTATGCATAAGTGTAAGCGATTTCAATATGGAATTGGCAATCACAAACGAGAGCACAAGTGCAGGTTTGTCTAATTCGACATTGCAGAAATCTACTGGTTTTTATGTTTTACCTACAATTAACTACATATATCTACAATGAAACTACAAATAATGTTGTTCTGGAATTTATGAAACATTATTTTTTTCAATTTATCTACAAATTTTCTACATTAATGTATATGTTACTATACAGGTTCGTCTGGATCGTTAAAGTTACTTGAAATTCCATCATCTCCAGCTATAGAGGAATATCAAAGTCATATAATAACTGATTATAAGCAAACATATATTGAAGAAGGACAAGTATATCAAGACAAGCAAACTGTAGCTGTTGCAATGAAGAATTTTTCAGTGATGCAGAAATTCCAGTTCAGAGTAAAAAGGTCTAGCCACAGAAGGTAAGGAGTCAAATTGTAGTTAATTGTATTTAAATGTAAACTGAATTAAAATTATTGATATATTGTAGTCAAATTGTAGTTAAATGTAGTTTATATTAAACTAAAAAAATTTCCTTATTTTTTTTTTGTAGCTACTGGCTTGTATGCGTTTCTGAAAATTGTAAATGGCACTTCAAGGCAACATCAATTAATGATTCTGCAATGTTCAAGATAAGGAGTTTCAATCGACAACACACTTGTTGTTTAATGGACGAATCATTCATACAGCGAAAACGTACTGCGGCAGTAGTTGGTAGCATGGTCGTTCCAAAGTATTGTGATCCCAAGACTGTTTACACACCAAAGGACATTCAAACGGACATGTTATCCGAACATGGACTAAATCTAAGCTACATGCAAGCATGGAGAGCAAAGGAAAAGGCTTTACACTTTTTAAGAGGGAATCCTGCTGACTCATACAACAAATTACCTAAATATTTTTACATTCTTGAAACAACTTATCCTGGTTCTGTTGTTAAATTGAAAAAATCAGCAGATAATTGTTTCTTATATGCATTTATTGCTCTTTGTAAATCAATTAGTGGTTGGCAACATTGTAGGCCAGTTGTGGTTGTGGATGGGACATTCTTAAAGTCAGCATACAGAGGGATAATGCTGACAGCAAGCACCATGGATGCAGCAGGTTAAATGTAGTTAATTGTAGTTATTTGGTAAATATTTTGTAGTTTGTACATATTCAGATCTGCAAACTAATATTCTTTGAAACAAAATTGTAGGTACTATCTTGCCCTTGGCCTATGCTGTGGTTGATTCTGAAAATGACGCGTCTTGGAAGTGGTTCTTTGAGCAATTCAAGGAGGCATATGGTGAAAGACCTTCAATGTGCGTTGTTTCAGATAGGAATGAGAGCATAATGAAGGCAACCTCAATTGTATATCCGGGAATGCCACACTACTCTTGCATGTGGCACATTTGGACAAATATAAGATCCAAATTCAAGAAGGGACATCTACAATTACAAGAATTGTACTTTGCTACAGCACGGGCATACACACTAGATGAATTTAATGAATTGATGTTGAAAATTGAAGAGGTAGACCAACGTGTGAAATCTTACTTATATGATATTGGATATCATAGATGGTCAAGAGTACATGCAACGGTTAATAGAACTTTTACTATGACATCAAACATTGCGGAGTCGTTGAATGCTGTAACAAAAGAGGCAAGAGAGCTGCCAATCTTTGATCTATTAGAGTATATGAGGACGCTTCTTGAACGTTGGACGAAAGAGAAGTTATTGAAGGCAATGGGTACTTTCACATACCTTGGCCACAAATTCAACAAACAATTGGAGGATAACAGTACAATATCTCACAAATTAAGAGTAAGACCTGTTATTTTTAACTACAGATTCATCTTTAAAAATACTGTTAACAGTCAAATGTAGATTAATTGTATTTATATTGTGGGTAAATGTAGTTTATATATATATATAATCGTATTTGTAACTGTTTTGTAGGTAATCTTTATATAATCTGCTATTACTAATTGAGCTAATATTTTTGCTATTTCTAATTGAAATTTAGGTGAGGGCTTCAACAGATCATTTACATACTGTGATAGATGGTGTGAAGCGGTACATTGTGTGTTTACAAAACAAGAAATGTAGTTGTGGACAATTTCAACTCGATGAACTTCCATGTGCACATGCATTGGCAGCATTAAGGCATAGGAAGGAAACATACGAAAACTATTGCAGTTGTTATTACACAAGGAATAACCTTTTGCTTACATATGAAATGCCAGTAAATCCTCTTCCTGATGAAAGCAAATGGGATGTGCCACAATATATTTTGGATGAGATAGTAAAGCCACCGGCGATGGATAAAAGGCAGCCTAGCAGACCTCAGAAGGAAAGATATAAAACATTTGATGAAATAAAGACAAAGAAATACAAGGTGTCATGTGGAAACTGTGGATGTGAAGGGCATAACAAAAGAACTTGCAAGAATGCGCCAAAAAAAACTGATCATTATGTACTGGAATATTTTTTAGAAATAAATAGTAGTGAGTTCAGTATTACTGAAAGCTAAAATGTAACAGTTTGCCTTGTGAAAGAAAATTAGGCTTTCATGGTCTATGTTAGTTTGTATCTACATTTTAACTACAGAAAATTTGAATCTAACTTGTTTTTAAGATTGATTGTGTTATTATTTTATTTACTATGTTAGAATGTAACTACAACTACAAGTAATTATCTGAAACAACATTTTAAGATGGTTTGGTTTAGTTTTTTGTTGAATCTGTTAGACTGCAACTACATTTTAACGACAGATAATTATATATAACTACATTTCAAATACAATTTTGGTGTTAATCTTTTAAGGGCTCAGTTAGCATGTAACTACAATTTAACGACAAAAAGTATTATTTAACTACATTTTAACTACAATTTGCCTTTGCATACATAACTTAAAGGAAAAAATATTCAGGTCACCTGTAGAAGTTGTATATTTTTTTTACATTCAATAACAATTAAACTACAAATATATTATACTAAAGAGTATAAAGCATAGTAGTTTAATTGGAACTATAAACTACAATTAACTATGATGTATTTCATAAAAAGTATATGAAGATAAATTGTAGGCAAGTATTATAAAATGAAATCAAAGTAGTTAACTTTAAACATATAAAGTATTGTAAATTCATAATCTGTAATATGTATTACAGATTAGTCAAAATAAACTAGTGTAAACAAGAAAGATAGCAAATTACCTACAGTTTTGTCAACTTAAACTACAAAAATAAAGACAACTACAATTAAACAGTCAACTAACAAGAGACTACTCTATCTCTTTCTTCTAATTACTCTAGTCCTCTCATTCTTTGCAGGTGCACCCTTCCTCCTTGCTAGCCTTCCTGTGACCTCGCTTTCACTTATCGACCCATCTTCTTGCTTCTTTGTTGCATAGTCCCAAAGTAGAGCTCCATAGCGTCTACGGTGTTGGTCGACATCAGAAAGGTCTTCTTTTGGGATTGCCAAATCTCCGAGGCTAACATACTCCGCAAATGCAGCCACAAAAACATACTTCATAAGAAGATGAATTGCTTGGTTTTGCATACAAACTAGAGGAAGAGTTAAAAAATAACCAAAGCAACTATTTTTAAACATATTTAAAGCATTTGGAGATAGTAAAGATTTTATTTGGCCTACAATACTAGGATCACACAAAGTGTGAAACCTAAGCACACCATAATCAACATTATGAGAAGCAAAGTAATCTCCATTCTGCACAAAAAAATACATTGTTTAATATTAGTATATTGCATTACAATGAAACTACAAATAGATATATATAACTACATAATAGATATAATAAAATACTTTACAAACAACCAACACCTATAACTATATATAACTACATTTAAAGATGGATTGTGTTAGTGTTTTATAGACTATGTTAGTCTGTAACTACATTTTAACTACAAATAACTATATATAACTACATTTAAAGATGGATTCTGTTAGTTAAATGTATATCCTCTGTTAGACTGTAACTACATTATAACTACAAATAACTACACTTAACTACCTTTTAAGGTTGGTATGTTTAGTCTTTTATGGACTCTATTCTACAAATTTTTTTGTTTGCCTATAACTACATTTTAACTACAAATAACTATATGTAACTATATTTTGTATTTGTACTACATTGTAACTACAAATAAATGTATTAAAACTACAAAATTGAGACAAAAATCCACAAAATTTATTTAAACACTGCATTTAACACAAAACACTTGAATCATTAATTTTTTCAACTAAAAATAAATTAAAATAACTGTAAATATAAAATAATAATGAACCTTCGTAATATGGGTGTTTTTGTCAGCCAACTTCTGCACTTTTTTTGCTGCTTTCTTCTTCTTTGCTAAAGATGAACTTGTGGATACCTTCGATTTTTTCGACAATGGCATTTTAGGGGCTTCTTCAACAAAATCATCATCTGAACACTTCTCTTTAGCCTTACGTTTGAGTTGCTTCGCGGATTGTTTAGAAACACCAACAACATCAAAATCGTGCACTAACTTAGTTCTCATCTCCGCACGAAGTTGTCTGGGAGATGAAATTTTACTACTATCTACACTTGCATGTGTAGCTTTTACAGATTTTAGTGCTGATTTAGGTGTTAAAACACCCAAATCAAAAGAAGGTATATCAGGTATTTTTGATTTTGGAGACAACTTTTTGGGGGTGTTTATCTTCTTCATGATTTGTGAATAAATTGATTTGAAACCGAAATGTGTAGAATATAAAAGAGGAAGAAGCTTCAAAAATCGTGGGTGTTTTTGAGTTCAGAAGAGTACATCGTGCAACAATAGTGAAAACGTGGGTGTGGGTTGTGGGGAGAAAGAGTAAAACGTGGGGGGTGTGGGTTTGGGTAGGAGAGAGAAGCGGGTAAAATTTAATTGATAGAATATTCTCTCCTAAATTAATGCCTACACTTACTACATCATTAATTAGTACATTAAATACAATTATGGTACAAAAATTGTAATATGGTATGCTGAAATGTAATTAACACTAAACTTATACATTGAAGGCAAAAACGTTTCAAATATGGAACATATTGGTAAAAATTTCATTAAAAAAAACTAGAGTGGATAAATTAAATAATTAACTGATTTAGCCACGTTTACAGTGAAGCTGACAAATTGTATTTCCATTAATCCAAATATTAGTAGCTTTGGCAAATTGGATTTATTTTAAAAGATCATTAAAAAAATTCAAGTATGTTATTACAGTGTCAGTTCGTGTAAGGCTAATTAAGCGAGACAGTTAAAAAAGAGACCAAGGCTAATTTAAACAAAATACTTTTATAATTAATGCTATCCAATCTTAAGAGATGTATTATACTACTCTTTGTGAAAATAAACAAATGCATAAATGTGGATGTAACTAAAAGGTTATAATTTCAACTAAACTCAGTAACTTTAATATGTAGCTTTTATATATATAAGATCATTAAAATTTTAATAAATATTATATTTTAACCCATATTTCAAATGTGCAATAGGTTCAGTTATAAAAATAAAAATAAAAAATTAAACTCAACAAATTAAAATTTTGAATCCACTTTTGAACAAATATATATATACTCCTATATAATATGAATAGGAGAAATTAATAAGTTGTTATTTCTGCAGTTGCGCGGATCCCAAAACCCTAAAAATATGGGAGAAAGATTTTATCACCATGCTATTCATGAGAATGGATAACACTTGGAGAGTTGGGTGGAGAAGAAGGAATGTGCTTTATCTCTCTATATGTTACCAACTTTCCATGTGCTCCTTATAGTTCAGATTCCCAATGATTTTTAATTGTCCTCCTTTTGAGTGCAACCCCATTTTAGTAGACTTTTTTCTCCTCAATTAAAATTTTTTTATTTTTTTATTTTCAATATTAAAGCGGTGCTAATAAAAGCGATTTCATATGTAAAACGTAAAAGGGCCAAATATCCCCTAAACTTTACAATAAGGTCTATATATAAATCTCGTTAAAAGTTTGACTTATCACCAATCTTGTCGTTACACTATTGGCCTGAATACTCCTTTGTTTTAAACGGGGCCAAATATCCCCTCTCCCCCTCCCGTGGACTTTACGATAAGGTCTATATATAACCCTCGTTAAAAGTTTAGCCCATCACCCAATTTTATTGTAAAAATAGTACGGTATAGTCAGTTTTTGAACTGATCAATCAAAAATAGTCAATGTTTACCAAGTCAATGAAAAATAGCCATTATTTTGCTGCAATAGAGATAGGTCCAGCATAATATATTGGAGTTCAGTGCACTTATATATGAACTCCAGCATATTATGCTGAACCGGTACACTTTGCCGCTACAGTATAGTATACCGGAGCACAGGTACTCCAAACTCCAGTATATTATACTTGACCAATGTACTTGCTGGAAGTCCAGTATATTATGCTGGAGTTCTTGTATACTTATGCTGAAACTCTATCATATTATGCTAGAGTTTCAGCATACTTGTTCTGAAACTCCAATATAATATGTTGGAAGTCAAGTATACTTATGCTGGAACTCCAGCATAATATACTAGAGTATTATTCGCATTTTGAACAGTATTTTCGCTCAGATTTATCTTTATATGAAATGTGTCTAAATTTCAATTACTTTTGAAATTAGACTATTTTTGAACGACCGGTTGTAAATCTGGCTATTTTTTAATTTCTCCCAATTTTATTTACTAATCAGTGTGTAACCCTAAGAGGAAGTTCATCATCTATCCATTCCAAAAACTTACATTTATATCCCTGCGCACAATTAGAATAAAATTATCGATAATTTTTGTCTGCCGGCATTATGAATCGTTAGTAAATAAATGGTGAAAGATGCCGGCATTGGGAATTGAATGGTGAAAAATGTTGGCATATTTATTCTAATTGTTGCGTAGGGACAGAAATGTAAGTTTTGTGAATGAGTAGATGATGAACTTCCTCTTAGAGTTACAACACTTATCAGTAAATAAAATTCAGTGATGGGCCAAACTTTTAACGAGGGTTATATATAAACTTTATTGTAAAGTCTAGGGGGGTATTTTGCTACGTTTAAAATAAAGGGGGTATCCAGGCCAATAGTGTAACGACAAAGCTGGTGATGGGCCAAACTTTTAACGAGCGTTATATATAAGACCTTATCGTAAAGTCTATGGAATATTTGGCCCTTTCCGTATTTAAAACTTGACCCGGGACTTTTAGTTAATAATAAAATAATATTTACTACTCCAACACTAACCTTTTTTATCCCGATTCAAAACGTAGCTTGGTTGATTCTTGTGAATGAAGTAATTCGTAAAGAAATGCATGGCTATCGTATTTGTTACCCCATTAATAATACCGAGTCATTCACACACTTTTTATTTCTTTATTGCTCTTTTTTAGTTTTGTCACCAATATTTGGGTCACAAAGTCAACATTTGCAAACGAAGAAACCATTACTACTAGTTTATCTTTTTCTTCATATAGGTAATATATTTTACGGTCCATTTTAAATATCGTTATAGGGTGACAAAATATTGTTCTTCTCTCTTCAATATGAGTAAAAACTGTTAAGAGAATTTTTAGAAATTTGTATAAATCATATATTGGAGCATGATGAAATTTTACAAACAAAAAAAAAATTTAATAATGTCATCTTGGTTCTCTAAAATAACATTTATCTTGGACCAAATTTATTTAAGGGATAGGGAAAGCCCAACTAGTCGAACTTGTACATTGGATTTGAATCGTGATGCATGATCGCAGGTTTTACCCTTTGATGAAGAGAAGACACTAATCATTTGAAGGGATTAAATCTTAAAGAATATTTTAAGTTAAGAATATTTGAAGGGATTAAATTGTCATTATAACTAACCGGTTATAGACTTATAGGAGGTTATTAATTACTATATTTTCCTACTTACTATGTAGAGATACTTGTTTGTGACAATTTTAATAGCGTAAAATTCAATACGACATAATTTAGTGTACATTACTTTAATTCTTAGGGGTCATTTGATTATCAGGATTAGCATTATAATTACGGAATAAAATTTGGAGATGTGTTTATCTCATATTTGATTATGAGTATTTAGCTTTAATACTGGTACAAATGTAATACCAAAATGGTGGTATTAATGCTGGAATTGTTAACCCTTAGATTGGGGTGTTCAAACGAACCGGAAAAATGCACCAAACCAAAAAGCCAAACCAAACTAATTAAAATAACCGATTATGTTTGGTTTTGATTTTAGGTATTGAGTAAAAAAATATGAATTAGCCCGGCATATAAATATATAATTTTTATATATACTTGAATGATTTTGTACATAATTTCGTTTAGAAAATATCTAGAAATTTGAAATGTTATCACAGGATGTGCTATTTGATAGAACTTTGAAGTGCACCTATATTTATTAGGTGAGTTGTATCGTCACTTTCGTATCAAGTATTATTGAAATGCGTTAATTTCTTTGTTCTTTCATATTCATATGTCAAAATTTGTTAAATTTTTATAACTTTTTCGAATTTGAAATGATAGTTCGATAAATCTAAGATTAAATAGAACATACCATTATTTCTTTTAAATTCTTATAGCTTTTTCGAATTTGAAATGACAGTCCGATAATTCTAAGATAAAATAGAACATATCATCATTATTTAGGTTTCATATTGATTTTATGCTTAATTATTAAATTTGATTCGTACATCAAAAAAAATTGTTGCACGACTAAGAAAATAACTATGTATTACTAAAAAAAATCTCCCATAAGAATATTTCAATCGATTATACGATTATCACCTTTTAAAAATTTTTAATAAACATATATTCACTTATCAGAACTTTATCTATAACTTTAACGAAGTAAGATTAAAATAATATTCATGTAGCAAAAAAACTCGAAAAGCGCGAAAAGAATGACAAAACCAAACCAATTCAAACCAATATAGTTGGTTTGATTTTAATAAAAACACAATCAACCCGATCCGTGTACGCCCTAATTCATGGATATCTCGCTTTGCAACTAATTGACCCCATAAATTGTCATATTGATCTTGAAGATCGCAAGTAAAGATATTTTAAGGGTTTCTCGTATTGAATTCAGTATAGAAGAGATAGGCAAGGACCGCACCTAATGCAATAGTTGGTGTCAAAAAGTTCGAAGGGGCAAGAATTAAACATTGAAATAGAATTGCTTCAGATTGATGCATGGTATAGCTTGCATGTTAAGTACCTTTTCATGAATTTCTTCAACAGTAAATTAGGACCAAAAATGCACATGAAAATATATAAATTATTGATGTGCCTCATTTATGAAGTTAATTTGAAAGATACTAAAAGCGTCTTTCTTATAGCTCAAGCTCAGATCCATCGACTTTCTTGTTATTTTCCTTTGCTCATGTGATGGTGTTGTAAGAAGTTGGAATCTTGACTTTTTTTAGCATATTCAGTATTAAGCGATGCAGTGGCGAAATCAGAAATGTATCGAAGGATGTTCAAACTTAAAAGAAATTTAAAAATAAATTCAACAAAAGGTGTTCAATATAGGTTTTATATATCTAAAATCAATATTTTACTTATATACATAGTATAATTTTTTGGCGAAGGTGATCAGTTGACCATCCTTTGCAAAAGGTGGCTTCGCCCATGAAGCCATGGGTTAATTGTGATGACCCAAAAGGTCATCTTATGTTTTAGAACTCGATTCCGTATTTCGAGGCCTTCTAAACCTCATTTTATTCTTACTCGATTTGCGTGCACAGTCCAGACTTATTTTCGAAAAGCTTTTATGTTGAAAGTTGATAAAAATCTTTAAAAGTTAATTTAGTTGACTTCGGTCAATGTTTTGAGTAACCTGATTCGAACTTGTGATTTGAAATTCCTTGTGATTCCATATCGAAATATGGGACCTTGGCATATGTAGGGAATTGAATTCCGGGATCCCTAACTCGAGATATGAATTTTTTATGAAAAATTGAAAGATTCGAATTAATGGTTTTAAGAATTTGGTTAATGTTTGATCTTGTTGATATCGGCCCCGTATTTTGGTTCTGAAGCTCGGTACATGTCCAAATAATATTCATACCTTATTTGTGAGATTTGATGAGAAATGGAACTAATTTGGCGTGATTCGGACGTCTGGTTGTGAAAATAGAAATTTCAAAATGTTCTTCAAGAATTTCATGCGATTTGGTGCTAAATTCGTAGTTCTAGGTGTTATTTTGGCAATTTGATTGCACGAACAAGTCTGTATGATATTTTTAGACTTGTGTGCATCTTTGGTTAGGAACCCCGAATGGCTTGGGCAAGTTTCGGATTGGCTACGGGTAGTTTGAAACTTCGAAATCTAGTGTATTTTGCTGCTACTGGTGTGTCGGTGCTTTGTACTTTGAGATTGCGAAGCCACTCACGCGATCACGATGGGGGAAATGGGGCAGGGGAGGAATTTACACTTTTCTAACATGGAGATTCGGTCGCGAACCCAGAGCAATGGGGATCTTGCCCTTCGCAAACGCAGCCATCTAGACGCGAATGCGATGGCTTTGTGATTTGGATGAGCGGACAAATGTTCTTCTACGCGAATGCGATCATTGGATCATAAACGCGAAGGCCAGAGGGAAGCAGCCTTTCGCGAACGCTTAGTGAGACTCGCGAACACATATTGAGACTCGCGAACGCGTAGTGAGACTCACGAATGGTTAGGCCTTTGGGCAGCTGTTTCTCATGATCGCAACAGGCCCTTCGCAAACTCGATGAAGTCATGTCCGATGAATTAAAAACATATCAGAAACGGGAATTTTTCAAAATTTCATAGCTCTTTCACTAGTACTCGACCTAGGGCGATATTTTAATAGGGAATCCAACACCAAATCATTGGTTTGTACTCTTTAACTCGTTTCCTTCAATTTCCAACATCACCTATTAGATTTCTAGTCCTAAATCTTGTTCTTTCATGGTAGAAATTAGGGATTTTGGGGGAATTGGGGGTTTCCGCAAAATTGGGGATTTTGACAATTATTTGGGGTCAAATTCTGGATTTAATTACATATTCGGACTTGGGAGTGAATGGGTGAATGAATTTTGTTCTAAACCTTAAGTTTTGACCAAGCAGGCTTGGGGTTGCTTTTTGACTTTTTTGGGGAAAGTTTGAGTCAATTAATTGTAACGACCCGGCCTGTCGTTACGGGAATTACCACCCCGTTACCTTGCATTTACAAATATTATGCTTTTAAAACAGTATTAGAGTATATCGGGTGAGTTAGAAGTGATTTGGATTGAAAATGAAACAAATAGCATGTTTGAAGAAAGCTTGAATATGAAAAGTCAACCAAGAGTTGACTATTGAGTTAGAGTGCTCGGAACCGGATTATGATGATTCGACTAGTTCCGGGGGATCATTTATGACTTAGGAGAACAATCGGAATTGAATTCGGAGGTCCGGTGTAGTTTTAAGCTTGAATTGGCGAATGTTGAATTTTGGCAAAAACCGGATGGTAGGTGATATTTTGATCCGGGGGTCGGAATGGAATTCCGACAATTTCTGTAGCTTCGTTATGTGATTTTGGATATGTCTGCAAATTTTTAGGTCATTCGGACATCGTTTGATCGGGTTTTGGGTTGAATGTTAGTTTTGAAAGTTTTGAAGAAACTTAGGCTTGAATCCGTGGATAATTGGTGATTTTGATGTTTAGGATGGTGTTTTTATGATTGGAACAAGTTCGAATAAGGAATTAGGATGTGTTGGTGTGTTTGAATGAGGTCCGGGGGCCTCGGGGTGTTTTCGGATGGTTAATCGGGAGAAATATGGAAAATTGCAGAAAATTTGTGCACTGCCTCTGTTGTTTCCGCTCCTGCGGAATTATGGGCGCAGGAGCGGGTGCGCTGAAGCGGAAAGGAGCCGCAGAAGCGGCGACCGCAGAAGCGGAAGGGGAGCCGCTGAAGCGGAAACGCGGAAGCGGACGGGGAGCCGCAGAAGCGGCCTTCGCAGAAGCGGAAGGGGAGCCGCTTGGGCGAGTCCGCAGAAGCGGACGTCTAGCCGCAGAAGCGGAACTATCCGCAGGAGCGGTCCAATCTCCGCAGAAGCGGACGCGTAGGAGCGGAAATTCTTCCGCAGAAGCGGAAATCGCTGTAAGTTAAGTGTATCAGAAGTGAGAAAAATTTCAGAACATTTCACACATTTGGGTCTCGGCTTTAGAGGCGATTTGGGCGATTTTGAAGAGAAACTCAAGGGAAATCATCAGGTAAGCAACTATGGACTTAAACTATGATTAGTATTGGTATTATTATGCAATTATATCATGAAAATGGAAGAATTTGGGGTGATTCATGGAAGATTTAACCCTAGGCTTGAACTTTAGAAAATCAAGGTTTTGAATGAGCAAATGGAGTCCGAATTTGGTAAAATTGATATGCTTAGACTCGTATTGAGATGAGGGTTCCGAATATGTGACTTTCGTAATTTTTCGAGAATCGTACCGAAAGTCGGGTTTTACCAACTTAGTGTAATTTTGCGAATTTCATATAAATTGAAGTGGGTTATGATTCTTTGACCCGTATTTGATATAATTATTGTTATTTGACTAGATTCTACACACGAGGCAACGAAATTCAAAGGAAAAGGCATCGCGGACGATTCTACGACAGGCTAGAGGTGAGTAGTTTGTGTATATTGTAGCCTGAGGGTTCGAAACCCCGGCTTAGCACATTGTGACACTAATAGGGCGTGGCTCGCACACCGTGGCAGGTGCGGGATTGATTGTGATTGGGGATTGAGACTTGGTCCATCCCGGAAATGAATAATATGTGGTTAGTGTTGGAAATACACTGTATTTGCTATATTTGTGGGCTGTAAGCCTTGTTTGGGGCCTTGTGCCGATGCTGTAGCGTCCTTAGAGGACAATATTTATGTGATAGCTGTAATTGCTTAAATCACTGATCTCAGTCCTGGAAATTTTAATCACATTTTTGAAATGCTAAGTCACCGGCTTTTACAAACCTAATAAAGATAAAAGTATTTTTCATAAATTATGAATTGAGAACTGGAAATAAGGAAAATGAATTGTTTTGTGACTTAATTGCTTATTGTGGACTGAGTATGGGATCGGGCTGCACGCCGCAGTGGTTGATGTGAGGATCGGGCTGCACGCCGCAGCGGTATTGCGCTTGGGCTGTAGGAGCCCCTCCGGAGTCTGTACTCACCCCCAGTGAGCGCCGTCGACGTTAAATGGGATCGGGCTACACGCCGTAGCGGTTATGTGCATTGCATTGCATCTGTATTTGTTGAATTACTCTGTGGTAGCTGTATGGTATTGTTGTTGCTAGTTCGTAGGAGATTCGGACTGTAGTGTAGCTTCATATTGTGGTATTTTGTGGATTTCTTACTGTCAGCTACATGTATATATTTGTTACTCACTGAGTACTTAGTACTCACCCCTACTCCCTGCACCTTTTGTGTGCAGACTCAGGTACACAGGAGCAGTAGACAGACATCTCCGGCGTTTACATTGTCACATCGAGTTGCTGAGGTAGCTGCCTACGTCCGCAGAGCCTAGCTTCTCCCCTCATTCCAGTTGTTATTGTATATTTTGTATTCGGACTTGAGTACTTCTATATCGTACTCTCTATTTCCTGTTGGGTTTTATTAGAGGCTCTAGACTTGTGACTCCGGATCTTTGGGAGTGTCAGTACTTTTGTTCAGTATTACTATTATTGGAGTTCTTAAACTCATATATTCTTCTTGGGTTGTCCATTTGGGGACTGGTATTGTGTTATAATTAAACTGTTGGTTTGGCTGGCCTAGCTTGATTGTTGGGCGGGAAAGTTTTGTAAATCTAAATTTATTCATTGTGATTAATTTCTTTAGTAATATTTGATGTTATCAAATTAACTATGACTATATACAAGTGGTTTGGAGGTGGAAACTAGAGGAAAAGCAGTAATCCAGCAGTGAGTGGCATGTGAGTTGAAGTAAGTATCGTATCTAACTTTGACTCTAGGGATTAGGAACCCTTGACTTATTTTGCTATCTGAAAATCCATGTGAGTGGCGTATAAGTGAGGTGACGAGTACCTATGCACCACTGATTTATCTGTTTTGCATGTTTCATTCTCGTTCTTCTTATATTGCCCTTTCCTGCCTTAAGTGCTACATGCTTTACTGGTATTTCTATGCTTAATTGCTACTTGTCAGACATTGTTTTCCATTGTTAAATATATTAGCTGCCCCGTAGTTTCATTGTCTCATATTATTGGCTTAAGCTTGTTTGTCGGTATTTTATGGTATATTTTGGATTGGTTTCTCTAAGTAGTATTATTTGTGTGAAGTTTCAAAGTGTACAAGCTTTCTGTTTGCTTTGGTTGAAGTTTAAATATTGTGAAGAGTTTTGAGTTAAACTGTGAAATTTTTGTACTTATTGAGTAACTGATGTTGATATGGTGGGAATGGGTTGCGCGCTGCAACAGGAGGAATAAGGGTCTTATAGCAATAAAGGTCATATATTGAGGAGCAATAAGGGTCATATATTTGATCTTGTTGGTATCGGGCCCATATTTTGGTTCCGCAACCCAGTACATGTTCAAAATAATAATTATACCTTATTTGTGAAATTTTGTGAGAAAAGGAACTGATTTGACGTGATTCGGACATCTGGTTGTGAAAATAGGAATTTCAAAGACTTAAAAATTTCATATGATTTGGTGCTAAATTCGTAGCTCTAGGTGTTATTTTGGCAATTTAACCGCATGAGAAAGTCTGTATGATATTTTACACTTGTATGCACGTTTGGTTAGGAGACTCAAGGGCTCGAACATGTTTCGGATAGGCTACGGGTAGTTTAAAACTTATAAATCTAGTGTATTTTGGTGCTATTGGTGTGTTGATGCTTTGTGCTTCATGATTGCGAAGGGAAAACAGTGCTGCATAGGAATTTACTCTTCGTAAATGTGAAGACTAGGTTACGAACGCGGAGAAATAGGGGTCTTACCCTTCGCGAACATGGCCAGCTCGACAAGAACGCGATGGCTTAAGGACTTGGGGGAGGGGTCAGTAGTTCTTCTATGCGAACGCGATCTTTGGGCCGCGAACGCGAAGGCCAAGGGGGAGCAGCGTTTCGCGAACACGTAGTGACACTCACGAACGCGTAGGCCTGCCGCTATTTCTCGCGATCACGACAGGCCCTTCACGCACGTGAAGAAGGCCTGTCTAGTGATTTAAAAACATACCAGACACGGGAATTTTTCAAAATTTCACAACTTTTACACTAGAACTCTATCCAGGGCAATTTTTGAAAAGGAAATTCAACACCAAATCATAGGTTTGTACTCTTAACTTGTTTCCTTCAATTTCCAGCATCACCGATTAGATTTCTAGTCCTAAATCTTGCTCTTTCATGGTAGAAATTAGAGATTTTTGGGAAATTGGGGGTTTTTTTAAAATTGGGGATATGGTCCTCAATTTGGGATCGGATTGTGAAATTTAGTTACATATTCGGGCTCGGTGAATGGGTGAATAGGTTTTGTCTGAACTTCGAGTTTTGACCAAGCGGGCCCGATGTCGATTTTTTACTTTTGGGGGGGAAAGTTTGGAAAATCTAAATTTATGCATTGTAATTGATTTTTTAGCAATATTTAGTGTTATGAAGTTAATTATGGCTATATACGAGTGATTTGGAAGTAGAAACTAGTGGAAAAGTGGTAACTAAGCAGTAAGTTGATCGAGGTAAGTGTCGTATCGTATTTTGACTCGAGGGATTAGGAACCCTTGACTTATTTTCTATGTTAAAATCCATGTGAGCAGCGTATAATAAGGTGACGAGTACCTATGCGCCGCCAATTTATCTGTTTTGCATGTTTCCTTCCCATTATTCTTATATTGCCCTTTCCCTGCCCTAACTGCTACATACTTTACTGGTATTTCCATGTTTCATAGCTACTTGTCAGACATAATTTTCCATTGTTGAAGGTATTAGCTGCCATGTAGTTTCATGGTCTCATATTATTGGCTTAAGCTAGTTTATCGGTATTTTATGATATATTTTGGATTGGTTTCGTTGAGTAGTATTATTTGTGTGAAGTTTCATAGTGTACAAGCTTTTTGTTGCTTTGGTTGAGGTTTAAATATTGTGAAGAATTTTGAGTTAAATTGTGAAATTTCTGTACTTATTAAGTAATTGATGTTGATATGGTAGGATTGGGTTGCGCGCCGCAACAGGAGAAATAAGGGTGACATATTGAAGAGCAATAAGGGTAAAATGCTACTATACGGTGGAATCGGTTTGCATGCTGCAACAGGAGGAATAAGGGTGGATTGATATGGAGTAATAAGGGTGAATATTCATATTGATATTGATATATGGTGGGATCGAGATGCGCGCCGCATCAGTTTATGTGTGTTTATGTCTTTCTTCTACTGTGTACGTTATTCTGTAGATTTGCATTTCACTTAAGGATTGGTTATAGATGGATACTGATAAGATAATTGAGTTCTGTATTCATTCCTTGCAAGTTACTGCTTTATTTGTCATGTTCTTCTTTCTACTTTTATTATACATTGTATGCATGTTATATTGTGATTTTCCAATCGTAGCCTCGTCGATATCTCGTCGAGGTTAGGCTCGGAACTTACCAATAGATGGGTTAGGTTGTACTAGTACTGCACTTTACACTTTCTGTGTAAATTTTGGAGCAAGTAGTGGCTAATCGAGAGGTCGGGTGTAGATATTTTCAGCTAGGAGGCCCAAGGCAGTCCTGTTGGCGTCCGCATGCCCTGGGTCTATACTCCTACATTTACTGTTTTAATTCCCATCATAAACAGTTGTATCTTCTTTTGAAAAAATATTTATAGCAATCTTAGTGTGTTTGTGGATTGTGACACTAGATTCTGGGTAGTAATAGCAATAGTATTGGTAATAGTATATAAACAAATAGGCTATTTACTTACTTTTGCAATTATTTCTACTTGTTTTAGCTTGTTTACTTTTAATCACTGAAACGTAAAGGAAATTGGTTAATAATACTCTTACGTTGGCTTGCCTAGCAAGTGTGATATTAGCCAGCATCACTGTCCCGATGGAGCAAATTTTGGATCGTGACATTAATAAACCATCCTAATTATAGATCTCAATTACATCAGGACATGGTTTGACAAAGACTCGAATGTGATTAGGTTTAATGGATTGAGATGAATACATCATTTTTTACCCAAAACATAAATGTGTATTTGTGAAGAATCAAAAAAAAAATATTGTATACTTTAGTGAATAAAAAATGGGATAGATAGAGAAGCTCCTCCTTCTCTCTAAAATCATCTCCTTCCTCTACTCACCACCTCCTTTCTCATACAAATTTCAACCATGAATCCCACATCTATCTCTACCAAGAATTCTCCAGAACCACCTGATATTATCACTATGCATATTGACGCACCCCTCTTACTGCAAAGCCCTCATTCAAAGAAACCCTACTCAACCAACAGCAACTACCTCAAACAAACGCCAAACACAAAAACACTCAGCCACATCTAGATTTATCCGATGAAATAACACCTGACCTTCATTCTGACTGCTACATTCCCCTAACCTCCATAGACAATTCTAGACTATACTCACTCTAGAAACACTCAGTTATCGTGTAACTGTTTGGTAGGAAAATAGGACACCACATCCTCAAAAATAAACTAATTGCCTTGTGGCAGCCTACTGAGGATGTATCTCCTATCGATCTTGGCTGTGATTTTTTCCTCATAAAGTTCCAATAGGAAGAAAGTATGCAGAAAGCTCTGCATATAGGGCCTTGGTTTCTTTTCAACCATTTTTTATCCGTTTGCAAATGGGAACCTAGGTTCATTGCGTCCAATGCCTAACTTATGTATTTCGCTGTTTGGATTCGTCTACCAGAGCTGCCAACTAAGTTCTATGATTTTGATATATTGCAAAGCGTTGGTTCAAAGATAGGCACGTTATTAAAAGTCGACACATGCACGTCTGCCACCACGCGAGGTCGTTATGCTCGCATTTGCATTGAGGTGCCTATAGAACAGCCAGTGAAATCCCATGTATTTATTGGACACCACCGTCAACAAATCATGTATGAAGGACTATCCATGCTTTGCACCTCCTGTAGAAGATTTGGTCATACTAAGACTCTCTGTACCTACAAACCCTCCACTATCAACCCAACCCAACCTTCATCCTCTAATTCAGACACACATCCACCCCTACCTTGCTCACCAAAAAATGACACTAGTAGTGAATGGCAGACAGTGTCATTTAAAGCTCGACGAAAACCCACTAGCCCTTTAATAGGGAACAATACTTCTCCCACTAAATCCAATCCCTTCATAAGACACCTTGACCCTACCAGCATAGAAGAGCCACCAGGTCTCTGCCACATGGATAACACAGGTATGTCTTCTAAGTCCTCACTCCCACCCCCTAATCCCCCATCTAATAAAATTGATAAATTGGCCCCTGGAAAATTTTTTAATGAGGAATTACTATAACTACTTAATGATACTACGGAAATACTTATGCCCAATGCCTCACTTGCAAATTACCCCTAGAAGCCTGGGCCAACAGAGCCCCTCCCTAAGCCCAATAATTCCAGTCAACCTCTCTCTACCCATATAGTTGGCCTAGTCTAACTTCCTACCATTACACCGCCTTCACCTCCTAAATAGCAATCACATTTGCCTTCACCCACGTCTGAATCCGTTATTGCCTCCAAATCCCACGTGGCACCATCCTTACACGAAACAGCCACATCACTTCCACAGCGTTCCCAAACCCTGATAACGTCTGCCATGCCGTTACAGACCCCTATCATGATGGCCCTAGAAATACTATCACCCCAAGCCCATCCCAATTAACACCCGCTTCTTCCTTAGCCCAAAAGTCATCTCCACAACCTAATAACCCAACCATACAAACATCATCATTTCAACTATCAAATCCACCGATCCATCCGGCCACTCCCGTAAATTACTTCCCGGCGAGGACTCATTAATAACCCCAACTACTGTTAATACAACTATCCCATGCAAAGCACCCAAATTAGCCACTAATATAATTCATCAACATGAACCAAATGGGATTAAAACATCAACACCACAGAACCAGAGCTCACTCATCCTAACCACTTCACAGACACCCCCTCACCATGACTCCACCACATAATACTTGGAACAATCCCAACACATAACTACCACCACTGTTCATCACCCAATACCCCCCGCCCTCCTCCCCATGCAAGCTTACCCGGCCTCATGGCTCGAAATGAGCCTCTAAGATCATGTATTGATATTTATGATGGAAGTCGAAGTTCAAGAGGTGATACTCGTATTACAGAATCTAGTGGACATTGCCCAGATAGTCACAGAGGGCGTGAGGTTGGGATTGGACTTTTACAACCAATATATTTGGGCGATGCACCCTCCCACCTCCATGCAATACGTTCAAACACACACCCTATTGCCCCCGATGTACCACAACCAAACAGCATTAATGGAGCTTTCATTTTACCCAGTTCAACTTCCAGCCCACTTCTTCGTGTCATGGACACAACCCAGGGCATCACTATACATCCCCCCACCACTACAGGCTCAAGCCACCCCTTATCATCCAACTCCAATACGTCAACAACAAAAAATCCTCCAAGGTCTAGAAGAAATAGCTCAACTAGAAATGGGAGCAGATATGGTGGAGAACAGGTAAACGAGACCCAATATGTGCTTTCTCAACAACAACAAACATTACAACCTAAAAGAACACTATGCAAGAAAGCTGAGTATAATGTGTCCAAAGGAACTTCAAAGCTGCTCTTTTAACATACGTCCGACAAACAACCCCAAAGTGGGAAAATACGGGGTAGTACTAATACCTTCATTGCAAGTAATGAAATCGACTCCAGTGGAGACCCAGCAGGCTCCCCATCCCTCTCCCACTCGTAGTAATCACATGCAGTTCATAATTTGGAATTGCCGAGGAGCACAGTCACGTGATTTTACATGAAATTTTATATCTCTCCTCAACTATCACAAGCCAGCCCTCGTTGCTCTCCTTGAGACTCACGTTCAGAACCATGATTATTTGAAGGATGAATTTTGCTTCACTCATCTCTCTGAGGCACTTGCTCAAAGCCATTCTGGTGGTATTGCACTGCTTTGGCATGGAGATTTGCTACATCTTGACCAAGTTGAGGTATCTTCAAAGGCTATTCATTCAATCCTCCAGGTATTACCTAATACTCAACGTTGGCTTTTTTCTGTTGTTATGCCAAAAATAATATCCATGCACGTAACGAAATATGGGATCAACTAAGACACTTGCATGATCATACAAACTTGCCTTGACTAATTGGGGGAATTTCAACGATGTCACTCGTGCCACTGAAAAGTATGACGGTAATTAATAACTCCATATGTGATAAATTTATTGAATATCTAGTCTATTGTCACCTACTAGATTTAGGATATAGAGGTAGTCGATTTACATGGACTAATAAACGCCATCTTGCTTATAGAATACTTTAAAGACCAGATAGATTTGTTAGTAATTCTGAATGGCTTACTCTATTTCCTGAGGCTACAGTCCAACACCTTCCACGCACCCATTCCAACCATTGTCCTCCACTTCTCACATTAAGATATAATTTTAGACGTCAAAAGATATTTCGATTTGAAATGATTTGGGCATCCCACCCTTCCTTTATTCACCTTATCATTTAAATGGTATTCAATCTTCCCCCAAATATACTACTAGCCAATTCCTCCAATTACTGGAACAAGACCTAATAGTAGAATATAACCACCTCTTACGATTAGAAGAGGAGTTTTGGAAACTAAAATCGCGTATACATTGGCTTCAACAAGGTGATGCTAATACAAAGTGTTTTCACATAACTATACTCCATAGACGAAGACGTAATAGAATCACTATTCTTAAAGATTTAGGTGGTAACTGGGTCACGGAACAATCATTAGTGGACTCCCTTATCATAAATTACTATGAATCCTTATTTACTACTACACACTCTCACTCCACTAGTCATATTATAAACCCTGATGAGCATGCTCTCACTCCCAGCGATATTTTAACCTTATCAAAACCTCCTTCTACTAAAGAAATATACCAAACATTCCAATCATTCAAACCCATGAAGGCTCAGGGGCCAGATGGCCTTCATCCTTATTTTTATTAATAATTTTGGCCCTCAAATATCAACTTCATTTGTATCCTTTTTCAACGAGGTCTTCCTTTCTGTCACCATTTCATCTCAAGCCAATACTACATATCTTCGTCGCATACCAAAAATAAAGTGCCCTTCTATGATCACCCGATATTTCCCAATTGGGCTTTGCAATACCATCTATAAACTAATTTCTAAATTGATTGTTTGTCGCATCAAACCACTCATTAATAAATTAATTAGTCGTGAACAATCAGCCTTTCTAAAGGGAAGGCGGGCGACTGATAGTGCAATCATCGTTCAAGAAATACTCCACAAATTCAGGAAAAAGAAAGGAAAAATTGGAAACTTTTTAATTTGACTAGATCTTGAAAAAGCCTTTGATAAAATGAAATGGGCTTTCATTAAAGAAACATTGCACTTCTTTAATTTTCCATCAAAATTAATAAAAATTATTATGTCTTACATCACCACAACTTCTATATCAATCCTTATTAATGGAAGTCTCCTTACTTCCAACCCATTAGGGGAATTAGACAAGATGATCCTCTTTCTCCATTTATTTTTAATTTATTCCTCGAACGACTCTCTAGACAAATCCACCAACTAGTGGATTACCTACATTGGAAACATATTAAATTATCACCTAGAGGGCCCTAATATCTCATCTTTTTTTTTGTGTGGATGATCTCACTTTTGATGAAAAAAATACTTTTGATATCTCAAAAAGAAATATTCCAAAACTATGTCTAGATTCATTTCTTTACAATTATAGTGATAAGTCTTTATTATAATAATTTTAAATATTATTAACAGAAATTTTGTTAAATTTGAAATCAATTTAGACAAAATAAATTAAAGAATTGAATGCTCTTTATTATGGATTTGTACGTTATTAGAAAAGTCAATAACGTTTGTATTGAAAAACAATGTCTAATCCTAATGGCTCTAAAACAAAACGCATGGTTTTTGTTTAATGTTTCTGTTGGTTGATTTTCTTGAACAACCTCTAATATGGAACAAAGGGTCTACTTCTATTTTTAGACTATATATACCTCTTCATCTTCATAATAGAAAAGTAGTGAAAAACTTTCTTCTTCTTTCTTTTGTGCTGGATTTTCTTCTTATACATCTTTGTTGTTTCTGCTCCTAGTTATACTAGAAGAGCTTGTTGAATCCTGAGGGATACGCCTAATATTATTTATCTTGGTGTAGGCGAAATATCCTTAAGGACAGTGTCCTCGACACGCCTCAAGCTAAACCGTTTATTCTCCATAATCATCCAATTTTTCCAACAATCTTAAGGATATTTCCACGTAGTTATTATGGAGAATAATATTGCTAATGTTGCTATTTTTGGTGGAGATAATTTTAACCGCAAGCATGTTGTCGTTGAAAAAGGAAAAGAAATTGCTACTAGAAGCAACCATGTGGAGGACAACAACCGTCGGAAAAAATCAAGTAACATGTATGATAAAAGAAATGGTTATAAGCCCAAAACAAACAATCAACCCGGCCACTATGTTGCTCAATGCCAGGAAAGAGTTGGGAATGACAATCCCACTAAGGCTAAAGTAAATTTGACTGAAGCCAAAGTGGATGATATAATTGTTGCGGTTGTTTCCCAATTAAACCTTGTGGCCAATGTGAAAGATTGGGTGTTAGATTCTAGTGCCACTAGGCACATATATGCTAACAAAAAAGACTTTGTGTCTTACACCCAAGTTGAGGAGGGAGAAGAAGTTGTCTATCTTGGTGATTCAAGAACTACTCAAGTTCTTGGAAAAGGCAAAGTTCTTCTCAAACTCACATCTGGCAAAACTTTGGCATTGAATGATGTGTTGCATGTTTCTAGTATCCGAGCCAATTTGGTCTCTGTGGGATTATTAGGAAAAGTGGGGGTGAAGGTTGCTTTTGAATCTGATAAGGTCGTGTTGACTAAGAATAATAATTTTGTTGGCAAGGGATATTATAACCATGGCTTGTTTGTACTCAATGTTATCAATGAAAATGCTAGTACTTCTGCATGCTTGGTTGATTCTTTTAATTTATGGCATGCTAGATTAGGACATGTTAGTTTATCTTATATTAAAAAAATGCATTCTTTAGGTCTTATTTCAAATATTAATTTTTTGAATATTGATAAGTGTGAAGTTTGTGCAGAAGCTAAACAAACTAAGAAATCATGTGCTTCGGTATTTAGAGAATCTGAATTGTTAAGTTTAATACATACTGATTTAGGAGACTTGAAACAAACTATGACTAGAGGAGGGAAAAAGTATTATGTGACTTTTATAGATGATTTTTCTAGATATACAAAAGTTTATTTGTTGAGGAATAAAGATGAAGCTTTTGATAAATTTTTTAATTTATAAAGCTGAAGTAGAAAATCAATTGAATATGAAAATCAAAAGAGTTAGATCTGATAGAGGTGGTGAATTTATTTTGTTGAATGATTATTGTGAGAAAGAAGGCATAATTCATGAGATAACTCCGCCATATTCTCCACAGTCAAATGATGTAGCGGAAAGAAAAAATAAATCCTTTAATGGAAAGAGTAGACATATCCGGTTGAGACATAATGTGATAAAGAAGCTGCTAAAAGATGGAATTATTTCCATAGATTATGTGAAGTCAGAAGTGAATTTGGCCGATCCTCTGACTAAACGTTTAGGAAGGAAATTAATATTCGAAACATCGAGGAGAATGGGACTTTTGCCAATTTGAGTTATATCAACTATGATGGTAACCCAACCTATGTGATTGGAGATCCCATGAAGTAGGTTCATATGGGTAATAACAAGTCATTAGTTGATTAAATGTGCACTATTAAATTATATCCCTTCCTATGGTGTCTGTGTGTATATAGTGCAAGACTGCAAGGAATGTGAGGCTGAGTTATCAAACTCTTAATCCGCTAATCCATAGCCTTTTGTAGGTGGTGTATTGCGCTGCAGAATACACTTGATGGATGGACCTATATGAGTGTGGAGTGAGGCCGCTCCTATGAAATTTGTGGCGAAATTTCTAGAGCACTCATGAAAACCAGGCGCGCGCATGGCCTATTAGCGCAAAACCGCGATAAACAACAAAGTATGTGCAGGTATAATGTGATAGATAAGACACTAAACTTATAAAAGAATTCTTGGTTCATAGAATTTCTGAACTTCACCATTTACTCTGTAAGTTTAATCTTATTTTATCTAGGTCTGGTTCATAGTCCAAGAGACACCAGATTCGACGCATTATGCTCTTTTCTGAAACCCAGCAAATGTTTTAATATTATTATTTTATTATTTTTTAAATGTTCTTTTGATATATGTGGGGGATTGATGAAAAAAATACTTTTGATATCTCAAAAAGAAATGTTCCAAAACTATGTCTAGATTCATTTCTTTACAATTATAGTGATAAGTCTTTATTATAATAATTTTAAATATTAGTAACAGAAATTTTGTTAAATTTGAAATCAATTTGGACAAAATAAATTAAAGAATTGAATACTTTTTATTGAACAACCTCTAATATGGAACAGAGGGTCTACTTCTATTTTTTAGACTATATATACCTCTTTATCTTCATAATAGAAAAGTAGTGAAAAACTTTCTTCTTCTTTCTTTTGTGCTGGGTTTTCTTCTTATAAATCTTTGTTGTTTCTGCTCCTAGTTATACTAGAAGAGCTTGTTGAATCTTGGGGCATACGCCTAATATTATTTATCTTGGTGTAGGCAAAATATCCTTAAGGACAGTGTCCTCGACACGCCTCAAGCTAAACCGTTTATTCTCCATAATCATCCAATTTTTCCAGCAACTTTTACCTCACTTATTACCACCTCATATGTACGCACTATAATTGACACACTCACGAGTTTCATTCAGAGGTCCGGTCAGAGCATCAATTTCCAAAAATAAAAAATTTATTTTTCACATAATACTTCCTCTTTCATACAAACAATTTGTCCTCTCGTCCTTTAACATGCAGGAAGGTTCCGCCTTTGGTAAATATCTGGGTTTCCGGCTATTTGTCAAGAGACCCACAGTAAACGACTTCCAATATATCCTTGATAACTTTAAATATCACTTATCGGGGTGGAAATCACAATTCCTTTCTATCGCATGATGAACTACTCTAATTAATTCTACGCTCAATACATTACCTAATCATGTTAGGCAAGTTATTAAGATACCAAGTGATGTCATCTCTAAAATGAACTGTTATCAACGTAACTTTCTTTGGGGAAGTACGGATGATAAAAAGAAAATACACTTATTAAAATAGGAGGTAATACAACGCCCTAAGACTCAAGGTGGTTTAGGCATGCATAATTTAACTACTAAGAACAATGCTCTACTTGGGGATCTGGCATGGAGATTCTTCCACAATACAAATTCCATGTGGGTTGTTGTTCTTCGGCATCTTTATTCCAACCGGACTTCAGGTGCGAAAGCATCACCCACTTGGAAGAATATTTTAATGGACTGTCACCTCTGCCAAAACGTAATTGTTTGGCATATTGATGGAGGTCATTCCATTAATATGTGGCACGACCCATGGTTAGGACCTAATACCACTCTTCGTCAGTTACTACATGGTCCACTATCATTAACTAACACCCAAGCCACACTAAGTTAGTATATAACTAATCATACCATTGATACTTCTTCACTGCCTTTCTCCATTCCTGTGAATTTAGCTTCTCAACTGCAAAATATTTACGTACCCCCTTTATCCAATCCTCATGCAAAGGACAAAATCATCTGGGGACTTACCTCTACTGGTAAGTTCTTAGTGAAATCTCTATACCGCTCGCTACGATTGCCAGCTCCACCCTTCCTTCACCACTACCTCTGGAAGCTTAAACTACTGCCAAAAATAATCTACTTCATTTGGCTAATTGCTCACGAACGTTTACCTACTGCTTCATACCTCTACCATATAAAGATTACCTCGTCTAATCTCTGCACCTTATGCTATCACCATATTGAAATTATTTACCATCTTCTTTTCAAATGCCCACGTACAAAACCTATATGGGCACAACTAGGTTAAACAACCCAGGTCAAGCACTGCCACTCCCGATCGCTCATTCATATTCAAGCAATACATTTTATATTCACCATGCTATTGCCTTACCCTATAGCTTGTCTCCAACCACTCTTATCCCTTTCATGGCATGGCATATTTGAAAATTAAGGAACCATTTAGTTTTCAGTGGTCCCACTAAAAAATAACATCCTTCTACTAACAATTTGATCTCCCAAGCAGTAGAGTACCACTTCATTATAAATACGCAGAGGTTAGATCAAAGTTCAACAAATGTTGCTATTCTTATGTATATAAAATGGCACCACCAACAGTAAATGCTATAAAGCTAAACACAGATGGTGCGTCAAAATCTAACCCAACTACACATGGTCTGGGTGGCATTTTCCGAAATTCTGATGGCCGATGCCTCATGGGATATATGGGATCATCCTCCACAGGCGATTCCACATGCATGGAATTGAAAGCCTTATTACAGGGTTTGCAACTAGCAATACAACATCACCTAGTTCCACTGAAAATAAATGTGGACTCAACAGAGGTAATAATCATGCTTAGAAATGATAATCTACATTAGTCTCATCTCTTTTGGAATGCAGGTACTTACTCCGGCAATTGGGTAACCTGCTAATCAAATACACATATAGGGAGCAAAACTATGCAGCACATTTGTTAGCTCAACAAGGCTCTGCTATACAAGTTCGGGATACCATCACTATTTTCACTCATCCACCAAACTTGTTGCTACAACAACTGCTAGCTGATTAGCAAGGAACTAGCTATCTGCGTTTTGTAAAACTTTCAATGATACTAACGTAATCTTTGATCCGTCAGACTTAGGACATGATAACTCTTTTTGTACTACTGCAATGTTAACTCCTTGTAATATTACTACTTAATTAATATACAAGTCCTTTATGGACCAAAAAGAAATATTTGTGAAGAATCACAAAACTATCAACAAATATTAAGTGTCAGAAATAAAACTTGGATCCATCAAGTATAAACTATGGATCCACCATTAAGCAAAATCAATGCTGTATGCCTATATCCAATCTGGAGCTTTTCAAGAATGATCAAATCTTTGCCGTCAGTGTTGAAACATATTCTCCTCCAGTGACACATTAATTTCTTTTTTCATATCAAAAAATACACTAACTAACAAGAATTAAACATATGGTACATTGGTTAAGTAATCGGTCAGAATTGTTTCGCTAATTCTAACAATGCATACAAGATTAAGTTATT
Organism: Nicotiana noctiflora; assembly: GCA_032618575.1. Taxonomy (NCBI): domain Eukaryota; kingdom Viridiplantae; phylum Streptophyta; class Magnoliopsida; order Solanales; family Solanaceae; genus Nicotiana; species Nicotiana noctiflora. The sequence goes on along the minus strand of JASVEL010013473.1, from coordinate 21,698 downwards.
TCAGTAATAATCAAAAGATAATGTTATAAAGTAGAATCACAAGATCACTTTATACTTAAGGAAAAAGTTAAGTGATCAACCAACTTTTCGAATTATGAAATAACAATTTGGAAACTATAAAGATCCAACTATGAAATGTCAAGCAATAAGGGATGTGAAGCGATGGATATGATCTCTTCATTCTTAAGTTAACTAAATATATCGAAAAACTCTTGAAAAAAAAATCACTACCCTCTAATAGATCATGCGTGACGTGAATCTGAACTAAAGTTATTGAGTTCCGAATACCAAATAATTATATTAGCATAAAACTAAGAAATATCCCGAGAGGGTCCTCACAATTATTTTAGGCTAATACGATCCTGCTGATAGTGATAATAGAAAAAACATGATCCATCAAATTCTCTATGAAATGCCCCAATCAAAGGTGTACGGATAAAAATCACAACGGATCAAATTATTCTAAGCAAGATTACTACGCACATTTAACGACAAAGGCATAATCAAGGCAGGGACACAGCAATTTCACAAAGATGCAAAACAGACACCACTAGCCTAATGGTGGAGCATATAGTGACCGTAGAAGCCTTTTTATTAGCCGTCGGAAGGCGGATGCAGAATTTAGAGAGAAATTTAAAAATAGTTATATTCACAACTGGTAGTTCAAAAATAGCTCAATTTTAAAAGTAATCAAAATTTAGTCAGTTTTTATATAAAGATAAATTTGAACGAAAATATTGTTTATAACCCAGAAAATATGTCAGTATATTATACTAGATTCTAGCATAAGTATGCTTGAACTCCAGCATATTATTATGCTGCAACTCCAACATAATATGATAGAGTTCCAGTAAGTAAGTTTGGAGCACCGGTACTCCAGTCTCTAGTATATTATACTAGAGTCAGCAAAGTATACCGGTTTAGTATAATATGCTGGAGTTCATACACTGGCACACCGAACTCCAGTATACTATGCTGGATCGGTCGCTGTTGCGACAAAATAATGACTATTTTGCATTTACTTCATAAACACTGTTTATTTTTTAATGACCAATCTGAATACTGATTATACCGTACTACTTTTACCAGAATTTGATATCATTGGATTCAAAAAAGAAATTCTAAAATGTTACAGTTGGAACTCGGACTCAAAATTAGTTAATATATTTTTTAAATCCTTTTAACACTAAACTAAGTTTTTTCCTACACTAATTAAAAATTTCAGGTAAGTAGGTTTCTAGCACAGGGGGTGCAACTGATCATATTTAGACAAATGTGTCTGCACCAATGAAATGAAAAGCACTTTTTTTCCTCAAACAAATGCGGTTTTTTAAGTGTTTGGCCAATGTTTTAGGAGGAAAAAAAAAATTGAGGAGAAGTAAAAACAGTTACCGAAGAAGCAAAAAAAAAATAGCTTCTTTGCATATGCACTTTTTTGAGAAGTATTTTTGAGAAAATATTCTTAGAAGCACTTTTTAAAAACTTGGTCAAACTGTTTAAAAATTCTTTTTAAATTAATTAGTCAAACACAAACTGTTTCTCATAAAAATTATTTTTGGAAAATCACTTTTGAAAAAAAATATTTATCAACATAAACTAATTTTTCCAGCTTAACCAATCAGGTTACAGTTTTGTATCCTTAGAATTAGAGAGGAAATAAGATTTTAGCTTCAATATACTTACAATTTAAGAAATATAAAGAATCTCTTACGTTATAACAATACGTAATTATTTATAACAAATCTTGATATGATGAAGGTACAAAATAAAAAAATTCTTCTTTTAGAGAATAATATAAAGTCAAATTTGGCAGAGGTGAAGGAAGACTGAAAGGACTTTTTAGATTTCTGGGCAAGCATTGTCATACTATATATATATATATATATATATATATATATATATATATATATATATATATATATATATATATATGTATATGCACTTTCTTAATATCTAGCTGACAAACTCCACATGCATATATGAATTACCAGTAGTGAGGTGACATATATGTCCACACCTCAGACTCTTCTCCCACTCATTATTTTTGTCCATATGGAAAGTATATAAAATATCACCCACTTGTCCTATCCCTACACTTAAATAGTCTGATCTAATCCTTTCTTTTTTCTTTTTTCCCACACATTCTCCCATATTTTTTTCGATGGATAATGGACTTTTCCTTCTATCCTTCGTTTTTTTTGTTTAAATATTAAATTTATAATTTATATGTGCAACTGAACTAGGTATTTTTGTTTAAAATTTTATATATATGTTAAAAAGTTTACGTAAATATCAACAAATATTAAGTTTTGAATTCATAAAGTCCAAATTTTAGATCCGTCGATGTGTACTATGTCACTCTTTCCTCTCATTTAAAGTCAATTAAGTTATTCCTCTTATGTATGTGTGTATATAAATATATATATATTATTGCAAGTGCAACACTCCCTGCAACAATTTCCCACTCCCTCTTCTCTAAAAACAGCTTTTCGCAGGCAGAATAAACATTCTACTCTGTTGTTCTTTGGGCAAAACAGTTAAAATATCTTTTCTAGGGTCAGAAAATTTGCCTCCTAACTAACAGTCTGTGGCTCCATTTTTTTTTTGCATTATTTCGTAATTCACATAATTCATCACTGTGACTTTATCTTTCTTGTTGCTCTAATCTCTATAGCTGATGATCAGAAAGTTCCTCTTTAATTTCCGCTGGTGAGTTTCCTCTACGGATACAACCATGATTTTGGCTTCGCTACTTCAACCACAACAATCTAAATTCTGTATCCGCCACTAGCTCTTGGTACATACAATTACTAATAAATGAATGCATGCAATATTAAAATGAGTTTTCACCTCTTACTCTTAATTAAAAGCAAACAATTTTTCCCTCCAATGTGATGATGTTTTGCATATGAAAGGATACCAGGAATAGAAGATATATAGGAAGAGACAAACAGAAATTGCAGTGTCTAACGTTATGTTTGGTTTGCAGGCCAGCTTTTGAGAAATGTCTGGAAGAATAGTATCTCCCGAAAATTGTCAAGTGCAGAAGCAGATTGGTTGTTTCAATGGGTTTTTTCAGCTATTTGACAGTCACCATTTCCGAAATCACAAAAGCCTACTATTCTCAGGTTCTTTTCCTCATTACCACTGATATATATATATATATATATCACTCTTCTTGCAACTGAATAAAACAATACCAAATGCCTCTTAAATTTCTAAGTCATTTTGACGTTTCTGAATGGAACTTGTGATCTTCCATAACTTGTGACACTACTTGTCAGTTTGTCTGTGTCATTGTCAAACCCTTGTATATATTTAATTTTTTTTTAAAATATATATATTTACAGTGTTAATTTCTGGCGAAGGTTAGTTGACACCTCTCGAACAAAGATAACTCTGCCCTGAGCGGAGATACAAGACAAAAAGGAGAGTTTCCCTCAACTAAGCAGTTTTCAGCAGACCTTTGGCTAATAATTTAATCGTTCCCATAGGAATTCAATATGGACAGCTAGAAAAGGAGAGGAGCGGTTCTCTTAAAAAAAAAGGAAACAGATTAAAGAACGTGGATAATTGTTACCCGTTTTATAATCGACCGCACAATAGATCATTTACAGCGGGACTCGAAGTCTACACATATATAATTTTAATCTTTTAACGATCTTAGTATGGAATCTATTATATTTTTTAATTATGGGTGCAGACTTATTATTTATTAGTATTAGTTTTAATAAAATTTTACTCATAAATTTATATTTTATATCGAAAACATTGAATTAAAATATTAAATTCATATGAATCCGGCGTTACAAGGCTGCATCCATCTCCAAAATTATGACAACATTTTATCTAGTTTTAAGTCAATGAGTGCAAATTACACGACTAATTTTCCTGGCAATGGGTGCAAGTAATATAGGTACATATTTCTGAAAATTCGTCCAGTACAGTTCGAGTTAAAGATATTAATAAGTGCCCTCACATTGGCCGTAAAATTAATGCTGTAGCTTCGTAAAAAGCAAAAGGTTTATTAAGCAAGTATACGTGATAGAGCTGTCTAACATGGGCTAGGCCGGCCCAGCTCAGCTCAGCTCACGTGGCCTTTAGTAGTTGACGGATTGGGCTAGCCTACCACTTTGATTGGCCTTATAATTGTGAGTCCACCCCAGTCCTATATAGGCTGCAGGGCCCCCACGTGCAGGCTCATATTTTTTAAAATATAATTTTATATTTTTTCTTTAAGTTCTGATCTAAAAAAAAAAGATTATTATTTAAAAGTTAAAAAGAGCCTTATAATGGTGAGCCCACCCCAGCCCTATGTGGGCCGTGGGGCCCCTACGGGCCGACCCATTATTTTTTAAAATATAATTTTATATTTTTTTTTAAGTTCTGACCTAAAAAAAAGGTTATTATTTAAAAGTTAAAAAATTTGTGAAACTTAATAACTTTTTATATTGTTCCAACATATCACAACAACAACAACAACAACAACCTAGTATAACCCCACAAGTGGGATCTGGGGAGGGTAGTGTGTACGCAGACCTTACCCCTACCCTGAAGGGTAAGAGAGGCTGTTTCCGAAAGACCCTCGGTTCGAGATAATAAAAAAGTCAAGACTATATATCACAATAAATACTATAAAAAAAGACTATTCATTAACTGAAAGTCAAAACTTAAAACAAACTATTCAAGAGAACGTTCATGATGCTTATGAGATATCTAACACATCATCTTTATCAAACACATTTGAATCCCCTTGTGACAAGATTGTCTTAACATCTTCACTTTCATCTACAATTCATATGCAATATTAATTAGCTAAATATTAAAAATTAATAATATTTAGATTCACATAAAAAATATTACCAGTATGAATTCGGGAAAACTTGTGCAACCAATTTTGAGTAGTAACAAGTGTTTGGACATTTTCATAATAAATGCAACTTCTGTAATTTGTAAGAAAACACTACCAATGCTAAATATTGATTATGATGGTATAATGGTAATAAGAATGCTAAGTACATCACGCACCATTATTGAATTGAAAGATTGAGATATTTTCTAGAATGGTCCTTCCAATACATGACAACATTATCTCTTGAAACTTCTCAAGATCAAGTTTTGGTTCCTCTTAATAAAGATCAAATTCTCACTTTCTATCTCTAAAGGCAGTACAGTTTTTATTTTTTATATATTTTAAATAAATATTTTATTAGGCCCACGGGCTGGCCCAGCCAGCCTCAGTCAACGGGCCACGGGCTTACTCGGGTCGGGCTTAAAAGCCTAATTTTTAAATGGGCTTCAAAAGTTCTAGCCCAAACCTGTTAAATCACGGGCTGGGTTGGGCTGGCCCAACGGGCCAATCCCATATTGACGGCTCTAATACGTGACAGTGTAAATATCTTCTTATGCTAGCTTATAGCCTATTTGGCTAAGCTGCAAAAATCAGGTTTTTTTAAAGTATTTTTCTCAAAAGTATTTTTGGGCTTAACTAATTAATTTAAAAAGCACTTTTGAGCATCAATTAGTATTTGGTCAAGCTTTTAAATATTACTTCTAATTATATTTTTCTTAAAAATGCTTTTAAAAAAATATTTTTGAAGAGAAACTATTTTTTCATGTTTCTTCTCAGAAGCACTATTTTCCTTCTAAAACCTTGGCAAAACACTTCAAATTTTAAAAAAAAAAAGTGCTTTTAAAATTAGAGAAACTCGGCCAAACAAGTTGCTATTCTATTATAACATGGTAGTTTCCACTTTTATAAGCTTACAAAATACTATTTTTTTTATAACATTATAAATTTTGAATGGTGTACGTATCTTGTATACTAAAACTCAAAGCTATTCCTTCTCTTGAGACCCTCTTGTGCAGTTTTTCTACCTACTGGGTTGGCACGTGCACCCTGTGATTCAACTTATTTTAACGCAATGCATCTTCAAGAAACTCGCTCAAAGACCCTTAACTTGAATGAGTTCAACTTCTGCGCACCGGCAATATATAACTCTATTACAACGTCATACTAAAATGACCTACAAGTAACTTTGTATAGTGTAAAAGTTGAATCTTATGTGCATTACATGAAGAGAATCTCACTGTTGGTTGTTCTATCTTGAAGGTGCGATGAACGATATGGCAGTCAAATATGCAACAGAAATTGAAATAGTAAGATTTTGAACAATTGATTTTAATCTTGAACTAATCAGTCATCCAAGCATTTCTAAGCCAGCCTATTGGAAACTGCAGGAAGCGATCACAGCAAGAGAGCTGCCCTCAAACGAAACATCGAAAGCCTCCTGCTCTTTTTTAAGTCCATCTACTTCTTCAACACTGCAAGATAACAAAAGAGTACAACAAGCACCACTTTGTCGTTCTCTAAGTAACTTATCAGAATCTCCTTCACAAATCCTACCAGCCAAGCAATCAAGTCTTTCTCATTCAGGTCGACACTCTCCTGATCTCCGAGATGTTGTTAAGGACTCAATGTACAGGGATGCCCGCAGTTTATCTGTAAAAACTGTTGCTAAAGTAGAAGGTAGAGCCCACGTGATGAAGCACATAGATTCTCCGAGGCCTCTTCAGCACTCGAATTATGGGAAGGCATCCAGCGGAACAGCACGCGGTCCTGCAAAGCTTTGTGAAGCACATTGGAATGCAGGGGAAGATAAAGTTGGTTTCTTACAGCGTGCACCAAAGGATTGTCCTCGTTTCTCATGTGATGGAAGAGAGTCAACAGACACGATGCAGTCTATGATGAAGCTAAGATGTCTTCCTAGATTGTCACTGGACAGCAGACAACAGTCCTTGAGGAGATCAGCCTATGAATCCAGATCAAATTTCCTTTTAGGGGATCAAGAACTGCACTGTCGTAATCGATCTTCCAGTGTTGTAGCAAAGCTAATGGGGTTGGAAGCTTTTCCAAATTACGTTCCCTCAAATGATATTGAGATTGTGACATCCCACGCCAATGATTTATCAAAAAGATCAGCTGTAAAGAGTAAGATAAATCAAGTTACCATGTCCCCACAGAATCTGGAAGAGGATTTTTCCACTCCACGAATGAAATCCACCAATCCAATCACAAGAACTGCTTCATCTACAAAATCTGCTCCCCAGAGGCAACCAGAGGCCAATCGGACCTCTCAAAAATCATCTGTTAGATGCAAGGGTATGGAAGCTTCGCCACAGAGTGTAGAAGGTTCACCACTGAGTCCACATCTTTCTTTCTCTGCTTATGGCAAAATTGAGAAACGGATAACTAAGCTCGAGTTCAGAAGGTCCGGGATGGATCTAAGAGCTCTGAAACTGAAACTTGAAGCCATGCAGAAAATAAGAGAAAAATTACAAGGCCAAAGAGCTCTGAGGGCATCTGACGCGGAGTCAGTACAGCAGGGGCAGCAATGGAGCCCACTATCTCTGACCACAAAGGTGACTCACCTCCCAAAAAGAATAGAATCTTCAAATTTGACACCAAAACCAGCCAAACCAAGTGATAAAATCAAATTTGCACGTTCTGCTGCACCAACGGCAAATGTCTCCAAACTTCAAGTGTACACTCAAGACCATGTATATAACAGAGATGACATAGTTGACAAGAAAACATCCAAAGATATGACACCTAGAGCAAATACTGTTGCAGGCTTTGGTTGGCATCTTACTTCCCCAGATAAGAAGATAGGAAGAACATCAAAGGCAGTGCAAACAACATCTTGTCAACGAAGGGAAGGAACTTTCAATCCTGCATTAGGAAAGAGTTATGGAACTTTAAGTCCAAGACTACAGAAGAAACAGGAGGGCATGGACAAACAAGCTTGTCAGACCATTCAATCATCAGAAACCAGCAAGGTTAGAAGGCAATCAATTAAGCAAATTAGAGAATCAGGCTCTTCAAAAAGGAACCAGAAAGTAAAACCTAGCAATATGAAGCAAGCTGATGATCTAAATGAAATCAGCAATTACAAAAGAAATTTCAGTGAGCATGGTGGTGCAGTTTCTGTGCTATCGTTAATCGACAACAGTTTGGCGTCACATGCAGAAACAGAAGCAACAAATTGTTCCTTCCAGATTGATGCGAAGAGGCAAGAGGACAATAAAGAAAGAGTAAGCGACTTCCCATTTTCACCTCTGTTTTTCAATGTATGAACACTTGCTGACATTAACTTTGACACGGTCCAGGGTGACACATTGAGGCTTAGTGAAGACGCACCAACGAATGAGCTTGCAATAGCGACAGTTGAACAACTAAGTCCTGTCTCCGTGCTTGATACTATAGTCTATGTCGAAGATTCACCATCTCCAGTCAAAAAGAAGATTGTGACTGCATTTAGAGGTATTATTCTATTTCTCTAAATCATCTGTTTTAGATGCAAACTAGAGATAATCATAGCGTCCAGGAAAAAGCACTATATGGAGGAACATAAAGCACAACAGCAGAGTTCAATACATCACTTGAAACAAAAGGAAAATGACATTATAACAAAATTGCTTAATTCAAAGATGACAACTTGAATACTGCACTCTGAAAAATAAGACTTATTCCGTTCTATTTCTTTCTCTAAATTGCATGCCTCGGCTCCACCTTTAGTTGAAAGAATATCAAAAGGTAATTCTTAGTGATCGTCATCATTTTATTAGGGCTTATTAAACTAAACTTAGAAATAGCACCGAAAGGAGTTATGCATATGTTCACATGCCAAGAGATAATCAATACCACATAGAATATAAATAATCTTAGTCACAAATTGGAGGCCACTTATGTGACTGAGGCACATAACTTGGACGAGAATACGTCCCTATGATTACACTTGAACATGTTTAGATTCCGCTATTCATATTCGCAGAAAAATTAAAAGAAAAAAAAGGTAGGAATTTTCTTTATTATTAAGAAAATAAACAGATGGAAGAACAACTCACCTGCAGAAAGAGTTTTGCTAGAACTGAATTTGGTGAAGAAGCATGATTTGACTACTAATAATCCTCTCTGTCCATTTCCACCTTAACAGACAATGGGTTTTGCAGGTCCTGATGTTTGGCATCGAGATGACCTAGATCATTCACCTCACAGGACCAGACTTGACCTTGGCGTCGAGTCCAACCAGAAGATATTAGAAAGCAAGGATGAATTGGTTCATGAGCTCAGAAAACCAAAATCCACCATCCACAAAGCAAACATGGATCAACTTGCATCCTTATGCCAGAACCACAATCCAGACCACAGATACATCAGTAAGATACTACAGGCATCTGGCCTTCTAAAAGATGTGGACTCCATGTCCACAACCATTCAGCTTCACTCACCAAGCCATTTGATCAACCCAAAGTTATTCGACATCGTAGAGCAAACTGAGGAAAGCAGTTTGCTAGCAACTGAAGAACACAGTGAAGAGATTGCTCAGACAAAATTTGATCATAAGACAAGAAGGAAGATCATATTTGACACTGTCAATGAGATTCTTGTCCGCAAACTAGGTTCAGATAACAATTTAATGCAGAATCAGTGTTGGAATGCGACACAGCTTCTGAAAGAACTGAAGTCAGAGATAGACCATTTCAATTCTAAAAGAGACGTTAGCATGGATTCTAAAGATGATGAATTGATCAGCATTCTAGATAAAGATATGAAGCATCAATCACAAGATTGGACAAATCATCACAATGAGATCCCAGTGCTGGTATTGGATGTTGAGCGCTTAATATTTAAAGACCTGATTAAAGAAATCATTGGTGATGAGACTACCGAACAGCATAAAACACCAAGACAGCATTGTAGATAACTATATACTATGTAAATTCTCAAGCTTCTGTGCTTTTTTTCTTAATCCTCATAAGATCGTGTGCATCCTTATCAGGTTATGTACGAGGAAACATTTGAGGCATGAACTGTATTGAATGTAAAGGATACTATATTGGGTAACAGACATCCTAACAGTGTTCAGTTCAGACCTGGTTTTTCCCTTTCACAGTCCGACTAGCCCTTTCAACTTTTCAAAAGCAAACCGATCAAAATTTTAATCAATTAATTCAGTTAGGTAAAAGCTAAGTTGCTTGGACTTGGGTTTGTCGGATACCGTTGCGGATCTAGATGTCAGATCCCTCATGATCTAACTATAAAGATTATGGGGTATGGATCCAGATACAGAAACGGATGCAGTAATTTGGATAAAGATAACTCAAATATCTAAAAAAAGTTCAAAAAATTTCTAACTTGTGAGACATTATGTGAAAAATTTACTAGGTATCCCGATAAGGAGAATATTTGATCAAGAGGAGAATTTGATAAGGAGATAAAAGCAAAAGGACTGGCATAGAAATTTCTATATACAAGGTATTGTATTTTCTTCAATTTCACCCTAGCTTTTGTTCTGATTTGAGAAATAATTGTATCTGTCATGAAATTCTCTGTCGATTTTGGTCAAAGTACTCAAAATTGGTTGAGCAGATCGGGTACGGATCTCACACCCACACCCACATGTCGACACGGGTGCGGCATCGAAACCGAAGAGTCCGAGCAACTTAGGGTAAAGGAAAACAACAGAACATCTGCCATGATTTGGATAAGTAGTGCTACTTCACACTGGCTTAGATCTAGCATATGCAGAAACATAATACTTCAAGCTTGAGTAAGGATGCAGAAACATAATACGTAAGTAGTTTGAGTAAAGATCCCAACATCTCTACAACTGTCCAATAATGTAAGGGCATGTTGAGTAGCAAGTACCCCGTGGAATTAGTCGAGGTACACTACAGCTATCAAAAAAAAAATTAAGGGCATGCTGAGATGGAGGAAGTTGGCTCTATAGTAATTTCAAATACACAATCCCAACTTTTGTACCCGTTGGGATATACTTTTAGTTGGATTTCAAAATATGAACCCAAGAGCCGTTATTTTGGATTTATTTCAAATGATTGACTATGTTTCACTGAAAAGCTAAAGGATTTGAAACATATAACCCAAAATAAAATCCTAGGAACACTTGGACACAGTTATTCCCACTCACACTCTCGAGTAGAATCACGCGCTGACGTAAGCCCAAACTCAGGCTTCCTGTTGAAGTTACCTTCTAGCACTAACATATCTTGATGCATGACGGCTTTAATCTCCCACAAAAGCAATCATTTTTTTCTTGAAAATATAAATCCAAGAGATGTTATATGGATTATTTCAAATGCTTGCCAGTGTATCATCTAAAATCTCCAGGATTTGAAGCATATAACCCTAAGTAAAATACTAGCAACTCTTGGACAGTTTGAGATAGGCCCCCATCATTTGAGAGTTTCAAAATACATAAATGAAACTCAAAGCAGAAGGATATCACATTTTATAAGCACAAAATTTTGAACTAGGAACTCTGCCTGCACAAGGTATGGGTAAGGCTGCGTACGCACTACCCACCCATCCCAAACCCAAGACCCTACTTGTGAGATTATACTGGGCATGTTGTTGTTGTTGTAAAATCCTGAACTAGGAAACCAATCAGCAGGAGAAAGCTGGCAAGTGGAGAGAGGCCAGCCAACACAGAAAGGTTTTACATTTAAGAAAACAAGTTCAATCAGCACCAGAAAAGATAGCTGAATCCGATTGTCAGTGAGGCCTCTATAAGGAATGTGGTATTCCCATCAAAGTCTCCGAGAAAAAGTTGGCCCTTGGATATATAACCAGAACCAGAAAGGGTCAATTAGGTCTCTTACTGTTTCCACTATCGCTGTCTTTCTTCTCTGCTGAATTCAAATTTGAGTAGCTCTCTGAGTAGATGGGTAACCAAGCAGGACATGTGCTGAGAAGCTAAACATGAGATACAAATCATTCATGCTTTTGGTAATCCCCACATTGGAGAGTTTCAAAATAGATAAACACACCTCTAAGTAGAAGGTCTTCAAAATTTATAAGCACAAGATTTTAAACTAAGGATACAATCAGCGGGAAAAGCCAGCAAGTCAATGGAGAGAGGCCAGCAAACACAGACAGGTCTTACATTTAAGAAAACAAACACGTTCGATTAGCACCACAATAGACAGTTGAGTCCGTCTATGAGTGAGGTCTCAATAATGAATGTGCTATTCCATCAACATCTCTAGAAAACAGTGGTCCTTGAATAAATAGCGAGAACCAGAAAAGGTTAATTAGGTCAGGTCTTTTATGTGGACTGTGGAGGATAATATTTTCTTTTCCAAGTCCTAAAGGTGCTTGATCTACCTACCTCTGCAGTTCAGTCAACTGTCAACATACAACGTTAAACAGAGAGGAAAACCTCATCCCCAGGTCATTCCAACCTACAATCCCTAACTTTGAGCACAAAAGATGCGAATCAAGGGGACAGAAATGTGGAAGAAATTCCAGACGACAGAAAAAATAAAACTATAGGCATTACTGGCAACAGTAAACACAAAGACGCCATTTGTTGGGTCAAAGGCAAAAAACATAAAGTAGGTCATAAGGTATAGTAGACTTCAAACCAAGATGGCTCAGTGACATAGATGCATAACCAATCTTATAACATGAATGAGCAATCGAGACTTCTATACAGTTGCAATACATCATCTCTCGCTCTCCATCCTCTCTTTACATAGAAATAACTGTGAGTGGCCAACAGAACTTCGCAGACATTATTGCACGCACGAGTGAAGACAGATGGTTTATCACAATCCACCAAAGTATAAAGGGAATAAGGTAACATGAGAAAAGGCACAGGTGCCAAGTAAGCAGTAAGCCACATGCATAATGCTTCTCATCATATAAAGCCAAAGTCTCAACTTCATATCTCACTTACAAAGTCTTATATTAAAGGTATCAAATCCTTAATTTAAACCAAAATACACAATTGCCAAAACTCAAAAGACAAGTGCTTGGCACCTATTGAGTGAAAGAGAGTAAACATCTGTTTAACTAATATAATATGTTTTTTTGAGAATGGTAACAAATATTATATATAAACAGCACCAAGCTTGAGCTGAAATCCAATTCTACTAAGGAGAGCAATTACATCCTTGTTCTTCTTACAAGGAGTCCATGACAACAACAACAACAACAACAACAACCCAGTATATTCCCGCAAAGTGGGGTCTGGGGAGGGTTATATGTAGGCAGGCCTTACCTCTACCCAAGAGGGCAGAGGCTGTTTCCAATCGACCCTCGTCCATGACAACAGTGTATAACATATTATTGTTACATTGCACGCATATTGTATTATTTTAAACTTATACAGTAAGTGTGCAATGTTAAACAACAATAATAAGTACTATGTCCGAAATGTTTATCATGTAAAATTGTTGCTTACAAAATGTCGTCTTGTCTGTAGGTGAACTATAGTCACTGTTACGGCTCATTGACAGAAGGGAGGGAAGAAAGAAGTACTTTGATCTGCACATAACATGTACATCAAGTGAAACACCAGCATCAAACTATGCAATAAAACCTACAAATCAGAATAGCCAGAGGAATAAAGATGATATTATATTCCAAGACTTCTAATTACCCACTGGCAACATAATTCACAAAGTTCAAACTTATTTGGTCTTCTAGATGGCTGTACGCCAGTACACAATCAGGGATCAATGCCAATTACACAATTTCTCTTACTATATGCAACTGCCTGCAATTCCCCAAAAAAGGCAAAACACGCCTAAAATACAACAACAACAAGCCCAATAAAATCCAACAAGTGGGGTCTGGGGAGAGTAAAATGTATGCAGACCTTACCCCTACCTAATGAAGGTAGAGAGGATGTTTCCGAAAAACACGCCTAAAATGCTGCAGAAATTTAAAAGTAGGTAGGGGTATTTCATCTTTTTCCTCTCCCATCTGACTATTTCATCTTTTTCCTCTCCCATCTGACTATTTCATCTTTTTCTTATAGTTTGGAGATCCAGATTTGTATTGCAAACTGTAAGTGGAAAAAAAAATTCCCAAAGAGGACACAGCAAGGGCAAAAAAAATAGTGCACCAGAAGTGAGGCAGGGGGGTGATTTAATGGCCATTTAACACACAATAGACTGTTGAACGGCAAAAAGACCACACCAGAAAAGAAAAATGGAAACTTCAATAGTACTACAAAAGTGCAAAATATTACTGACACTACATACCTCAAAAAAGTGTGAAAATTACCACTCTAGCAGTCTGTATGATCCATGCACAGACAATTCTAGGCCCCTAACTTTGATAATCTAGGAACCAGTAACTGCCACCAGTTTGCTCAACTAGTATACAAGTTCTAAGTAATGATTCCTAATTTACAAGTGAGGCAAATCCTGCATATCGGATTCAGATTCTTTAAGAATCTGCTCCGCCCTCCTCTTCTTATCATCTTTTCCATTTTCAGCACAAAGAGGAGATGCAAAGTCCTCATGGTCCTTATCCAGAAGACCAACTGCCTTACCTAATGGTTTCCAGCTCCTTCTCAATCTAAATTGTACAGGGGATTTGGTGTTTAATAGAATCTTATTCCCGCCATCTTCAAGGTCCACTGGTGCAGTCTTGACTGCCTCATTGGCTGGTGCAAATGTCTCTAACATACAAGCTTGGTTCTCTCTTGTTGCATGATTTTGAGGCTGAACCGAGGCTTCATCGGAAAGTCTAACAGGAACAGAAACTTGAGACACTTCCTTCTCCCCAAAGTGCAGAGGTGGGGCAAGAAACGGATTACATTGGATTACTCTTTTAGCCTTGGAAGGATTTTCCTGACTAATAGCTACAGAAGCTCCTAACCCACTCCTTGGCACCAAAGGCTTGTCCGCATTTCTCAGCTCTTCAACTTGCTCAACCTTACTGTTCATACACTCACTGTCTTTCTTCTCTGCTGAATTCAAATTTGCGTAGCTTTCTGAGTCTGGGAACACTGGTAACCAAGAAGGCACGTGCTCTGGGGGGCTTTCTCCAGCTTGTATGAAGCTAGGGTTTCGTTTCACATCCTTGACAACTGGAAAACCGGGAATAGTATACGCAAAGGGGTTCTCCTCAGCCTCATTAACATGTCTAATTAGTTCTCTGATCGTCCCGGAACTAAAAAGGCAGCGATTGACATCTGAAGCACCAGAAAAACCCTGGACAGAACCCAAATCTTCCAACCCTTGAATCACATCAAACACATTTCCCTGACTCCTGCCAGCTAAATTCGCATACAAATCAGCTGTCTTCCCTACTTCTTGAACGTACCGGACTGCCACATCTGAGAGCGCATCCAATGCAGAATGCTGAAAACCCTGAAACCCTACACTCTCACATATCTGTGCAATGGCAATTCTAGCAATAGCCTGGGAAAATGCATTGACCCCTGAATTCTTCTTTTTGCCACTGTCTTCCACATTCTCCCCGCCTCCATCGTTCATATTCAAAACCTCATATTACTTAACTCAAACTCAACTTTCCAAATTATCAGCAAGTTCCCAAAATCTTCTAGAAATGTATTTTTCAGCAGAACCCCACCTTCAATCTTCAATCTTCTAAGAGTATAAAGAAGCGTCAGACAGTATACACAATCCAAGACTCTCTCACATAACTCAGAACTCAAAATTCCCAAAAATATCACCACTTCACAAATACATTCCAGAAATGTACTCTTCAATAGAAAACCACCTTCAGTCTTCAATCATTAACAGCATAATAAGGTTTCGAACAGTATATAAAACCTAGTCTCTCTCGCAAAACTCAGAGCTCAAATTTCCCAAAAATATCACCACTGGCCCAACACTTTCCGAAGATGTATGTTTCAGTAGAACTCACTTCAATTTTTAACAGTAAAAAGAAGATTCAAACAGTATAAAATACCCTAGTCTCTTTCACATAACTCAGAACTCAAAATTCCCTAAAATATCACAATTTCCCCAAAATTTCTAGAAATGCATTTTTCAGCAATCTTCAGTTTTTTAACAGTATACAAAACCTAAAGTCCCTCAATTTCTCAAAAATTTAATTCCCCCAAAAGTTTCAAGAAATGTAAGTTTTTCACTTTTTTCAGTAGAACCCCGTCATCAATCTTGCATCTTTAACGGTATGAAGAAGATTTAAAAACAGTGCACAAAGAACTGAATCAATCTAACGAGATGTGTGAATCAAATTGCACAAATTTTGAGGGCTTACCCGTAATAAAGTCTATGGTTTTGTAGCCAGAAAAAGCTTCAGCTCAACTCAGACTGAAAAAAATCAAATTTGGGAATTTTTTAAAACCTAGCAAAAACCCTAGAAAGAAGAAAGCGTGAGATCCCGAGAGGAGCGGTTCAGCGAGGCAAATCATTGACCCGCTTTAATAAACTCGGGTTTATATTAACTCCGTTGAGAGCCGGTGAACCTACTCCCTGTATCTGACACGTATATTTTTTTTTTATGTGAATTCGTGCATTATTTTTTAAACAAAAGTTTGCACATTTAAAAAGGTAAAATTGCCCTATAGTATAGACAACTTTACTTTTTCGATCTATACTCCGGTTCTCCTATTCCGGTATTTTATTTTGACACATATGACTATTCAAAATTATTGATAAGCGCAAAACATACTAATACAATTTATACTTGCTAGTCAAAGATAGTCATTATAATATAATTATCGTCTTCATGAAAATTATATTTTAAATAATATTCAAATAATTTATGAGTTATTACTATTCATAATGATTAATATTTTGGTCGGAATGATTATGAATTAAAGTAATTATTAAAACTATAATAATTAATAGTTGATCACGAAAAGACAAGATTTGAGCAATACTGAATAAAGCCAAAATAAGGGTCGTGACTAGATACGTATAAGATTGTTATTTGGGATCTAACTTCAATTCAATTCCCTCTAATGTTCTAATAATTCTCACAAATTCACTCGATGATTACTTCAATCGTATAGCCAAGACTCCTCTCTCGATTAAATCTTAATTTTACAAGGTAAACTAATATAGATGTGTTGTGAAGATATGCAAGAACAAACTAATGGACTAGTCCTTAGGAAAACGTCTCTCGAATATTCTCCTAACTTAATTTAATCCTAATTCAACAAATTCTTTCGATTACTTAAAAGAATCGCTGAATTAAACCAATGAAATAGTGCAAAGATAATCACCTAAAAAATCCTCTTTCAATTACATAACTCGGTGAACAAAACTACAATCAATTCAAAGCGCCATAAACGAATTCATGCAAAATGCTACAATTAAAATTCACAAAATATCAATCAAAATAACACTTCCGTCAAACCCGAAAGTAAACTACTCCATAATCATGGAGAAAGTTATCACACATAGAGTTGAAGAATAAAAAAATATGAATTCAATCCAAACTCGGGTGTTGAGTTGAGGAGGGAATGAGGAATCTTTGTGCCTCAAAGTCTCCAAAGTTCTTCCAGTCTTCCAAAGGTCAAAAGTGCTCTAAAAATCACATTTTTGGTGTATCTATAGCATGTAAGAATGGGCCCGAATGAAACTACTTTCTCTGAGTCGAAGTGAAAAAGTTGGACGAAAAATTACACTAGATGCCCCGGGATATGCACCATGCATCGCGTTAACAAGAAAGTTCATAGGCCTATGTTTTACACTCTGCAAGAGTTTTGCACTAGCACTCATCGCCCTGCGGCGCACGACGTGGGGTGGTAGTGCATTTTTCTCTGAGTAATCTTTTTTTTTTTTTGACAATATTCAAACTTGGTCCTCGACCCCAAAATGTGATCTCGGCTTAACTTTTTGGGCTTTTACTCATACTTTAAAGCTCCAAAATATCTATTTTAGCTCCAAACTTGCTTCTTTACTCGAAATAACATCATATACAACATAACACACATAATAAGTACCAAGTACCAATAATTAAGCTCAGATACATTTAAAGTATAGTAATTAGAGTGTAAAATATAACCAAAATACGAGTTCCTAGCCTACCATCAACACCCAACACTTAAATTAGAGATGACATTTTCAAGCAACTCACCTAACTCATCCTGTCAACAATAATTAAAGTAGACTAAGCACTATACCGTAATATCCTAGCCTCAAGACTCGCAAGCACCACGTATTTTCAAAAACCTGATCACTTATTCTAACACAGAGGCAAAGACATTCCCTTTCATTCACAAGTCGTGTGCCCTCACACAAACAATAGAGAGTAGTTTCACACACAATAGAATTCAAAAACAAATAGAAATTCAAGATAGAAAGAATTCATTCACTCTCAGAATTAAGATTCATATGCCACAGAAGACGTACCATAGGTTTGTCCGTAATGTAATACTCTACTAATTCGAGTTAACTTAGTTAAAGATCAAGTAGGACTTTATTTGGTTGTAATGTAGGTTGTGGGATGGGTAGGAAATATTTGGATATAGTGACTACATCTCCCTTAGTACTTTAATACATGTACATTATCAAGTCAAACCTCACACTTATGTTTAACCAAATTCCAACATTCACAAGGTAATAGCATCAAGCTCCATATTCCTTAAGCACAAAGAAAATGAGAACTACCACTCACAAGGAATCAATTTTTTTAATAAATACACAGATTATTTCTTTTTTTCTTTTCAAGTTTCTGTTTTTTTTTTCCTCTAGCAAATTCACTATTTTTTCAATTCCTTACACGTGACTTTCACAATTTTCTGAACATATGTACATTTTTTCATTTTTTTAGTTCCGCTCAAAAATTCAACCATACATCTAATTAGTTTTTAAGAAGTTCATAGTAATTTCAAGTGATCAATAAAGGTAAAAGATTCAAACATATGGTCAGTTCCAACAAAGGGGTTATCCATGTAATGTGATTGTCAAATAAATGGGATAACATGCTTAAAGGGCGGACGAGGATACACAATAATAATGTCACGACCCAATTCTTATTATAGATCATGATGGCGCCCAATGTCATAGTTAGGCAAGCCAACGGTGAACTATCTAGTTTATTTTTTATTTTTTTTAATGCCATGAATTCTATTTAACAAGAAACCAGTAATAATTAACCATGGTGATGTGAAATATAAAATAAAACAAACAAGTGAAATGGTGATATTAATAGACAAGATCAGAAGTATCTACTAGTAACTCCCAATACCCAGTATTACAAATGCACGAGCAATCTAGTAGAATATACAAAAAATCCTAAAACTAATGTTTGAAGCAAAATAGACAGAAATAATAAATACAACAAGAGGAGGCTCCAGTTCTGCAGATCAGAGCATGAAAAGCAGATCACCACTTATGCCTTCGGGTAATGCAGATGCGCACCTGGACAGACACCAGATATACCTAACTCGGTGCTTGCATAATTTGTGCAAAAGTGTAGTGTGAGTACGTAAATAATATATACTCAATAAGTATCTAGTATAACCTCGAAGAAGTAGTAACGAGGGGTCGACATCAATACTTACTAGAGGTCAACTTATAAATAGGCATGAAATTTAAAGTAATAATGGAATAAAAAATGATAAATAATAATTCTTTAACATAATATCAATTTTAAACCCCAAGTATCACATGCCAATTTATCATGTAAACACCACCAAATAATTATTCGACTCCCAAGTTAAGAAAGAGATGCCAAATATAATCGAGTCCTAGTAACATCATGCATGATTTATGTCGAGGTCGTATTATCCGATCCAGAATAGTGTATACATTATTGAGGGTCGACCGACGCAAATTATAAATGCATTCAATATTCCGACGAGACCTTCAGCCCGATCCACAGGAATAGAGAATCTCTACAAACTCCGATCAATGACTACTACATTGCAATAATACTCAAAGAAGGCATAATTTTCGCTAACAATCATGTATTCCGCCAAAACTCAAGGTAATGTAGCTCGGGCTCACAAAATCACTTATCCAATTTCAATTATAAATTCAAATAATTAAACCAACAAGTTTGGTGCAAATAATACAGGTACTGCATGGTAAGGTCCTAAGTCTATCCGGACATAAGCATGATTTTAACTACGTACGGACTTTCCTCACATCGTGCATATATAGCACCCAATTAGAAAATAATTATTTAAAATACGTACGGGGATAATTCTTTCTTACAAGGTTAGGCAAAAGACTTAATTTATTTCCAAGTCTAGTTTTAGGTCCACGAATAGCTTCAAACGAGCAATCTGAAACTAGCCAAAGGTTGTACAACTAATCAATATATGCTTAAAATTTTACAATTTAGCTATTAGAGTAATTACCCAACCTAATTTGGAAGGTTCCTAAAATTCATCCCTAAGCTCACGTACCCGGATTCCAGAAATTTTTGCAAATAAATATTACTCATAACCTCACGAATTAAATATGTAATTTCTACTCCATTCTGTAATTATTTTCGTGGTCTAATACCATTTTTACCAAAACCTAAAATTTTCAAACAAATCCTATAATTTTCATAATTTTACATGTTAACATCTACCCATAATCTATGTATTAAACTCACATTAAGTAGAAATCATTTACCTTAAAATTCTAGGTGTAAAATTCCTCTCCAAGAGCTCCAAAATTGGACAACCCAAAGTGAAATGAGAGAAAATGAGCCTAAGTCTTGATTTAAATCTTGTTTCTGCCCAATGGTCCCTTCTTCGCGATCGCAAAAGAGGCCTCACGATCGCGAACGCATAAATGCCAAGAGTCAGAAAAATGAACTTCGCGAACGCGAAGCAAGCCTCGTTAATGCGAAGGCTTTTCTAACCCCAAGCTATGCGAACACAGCAATGTCATTGCAAATGCGAAGGGTAATGGACCAGTTGCCCCCCCCCCCCCCGACCTAAGTGCGAGCCAGTGAACTTGAACGCTATGGCCAGAGTTCTTCAACCTTTGCTAACCCGACCATATAGTCATGAACGCAAAGATCAAAATTTTTCATCCTCTTATTTATTTTATGCAAACACGATACCACATATGCATTCACAAAAATGGAAACTAGAACCAGCATATCAGCAATATCAGTCTTAACTTCAGGTGGTCCGAAACTCATATGAGCCGCACGGGACCCCGTCCAACTGCACTAACAAGTCCATAAACATAATATGAACCTCCAATGTTAGATTTTTTACTCAGACTTCAAAGTTCTAAATTTATCTATTTTAGCTCCAAACTTACTTTTTTACTCGAAATCACATCCTAAACAGCATCACACACATAATAAGTACCAAGTACTAATAATTATCCTCAAATACATTCAAAGTGCAGTAATTAAAGTATAAAATATAGCCAAATACGGATTCCTAGCCTACTATCAATTATCTCACTCCTTTTTTTCACTCCAAGTTTTCAACGTCAATTTGAATATTATTTGCACTTTCAAATATCTTTTATAACTTCAATCAAATATTATTCAATTTTTTATTAATTTATAACCAAGAAAAATGCATAGTAACTATATCTATGTATAACAACAATAAAACTATGATGGCTTGGACAAAATTTGATTGAAATTTTCGGAAAAAATACAACATTACGATGGGTTGCCTCCCATGAAGTGTCTGGTTTAACGTCACGACATGACGTAGCTCATTGCACTTAAAGCTCGCTCAACATTGGTGGCTCGGGTAAATGAGTCACTGACAATACTTTTGCTTCATCCATTCCCACATAATATTTAACATATGCCCATTGGCTTTGAACGTGCGAGGGTCATTTTCTGCAGCAATCTCTACTGCACCAGTGGAGGTGAATCTCTACCACACAAAATGGTGACCATCTTGACTTTAATTTGCATGGAAATAACCTCAATCTTGAATTGTAAAGCAATACCATATCTCCGGGTGTAA